>JABJVR010045659.1:0-16923 GCA_025773905.1 Chitala chitala
CATTTATATTATTATTTTTATTATTTTAAATTTATATGTATGTTTTGCATATTATAATCAATATGCAAAATAGCACCTCTACCAGTTTTTCACATGAGTGGAAAACAAACACAAGAAGCACCACTGACTTTGATAGTTTTGAAGAACCAAAGTTTGGTACCTTGTGCAGTGGAAAAGTGGCCACACCGCTGCTGTGTTTCACCTTGCAAGGATTAAAAATAGAGCACAGAAAATATGGATTCTGTAATCAGGTGCCTGGCTGATTCATTAGTTTTCTAGTTTTGCTTATGAAACAAAAAGCCTTACAAGTTCTGCAAAACTGACTGTATGATTTCATGTGCTTAGAACTGTTGCAGTTATGAATATTTCAAGGACAAAATGACAAACAAAAATGAGATTTTTTTGTTAAGGGGACATTTCCATAGTATTACAAACAACAATGCAATCCAAATTAAACTGAAAAATGAGAACAGTAAAACCGTAACCTTATCTGTGAGAACAGCAGCATAAATTAACTGGTATTTCAATCATTTATAAACCACAGTAGCATTTGTTTTGGTAGCAGTAACATTTGATCGTGGATTACAAAACAAAATGCAAATTCTGGCCACAAAAGTACCGTTGACTGCAAGAAAACCTCACACAGTCACTTTCTACTTCTGCTAATGTTTGTGAGTGAATGTTATCATAAATATGCTGATCTAAAAGCACAAGAACAGGGTGAGACCACACAAACTACAGCAAGATTAAAACCTTTCAGACAAAATTCAGATTATTTTATTAAAAACAGCATGTGTATATTGTACATAAATACCCTGCAACAGATTAAACAGGGCATGGCCAGTATTTATGACATAACGTAATGTTTGTAAACACTAATGTGGCAGGAATGAATAATATCAGTACTGAAAGATGAGAATCTAGCTGTGGCTAAGAGTGAAAAGGTGCAAACATTTCTCACACACATTTCACAGGGTTTGTTGTGTGTGATGTGGCCAACACTCATCACTAACAGGCACATGTATGAACCGATGGTTTGTTCCTCACATGCGCACTTAGTTTGATGGTTTGATCTCCTGATAAAGGAGCACCATGTTGGTATGGATGTCAAACAGGTAGGAACAGCCAAAGCACATCTAATATAACCATGGTAACAAATGTAGTGCTGCGATGCACCTCTTCGTGATTGATCCAAACTGTGTGAATGTATTCTGTGATCTTAATTTATCCTTAAGCATTAAAGTCAATATAGATCTTCTGATGTGGACTTAAACACACACCTTTAGCAGATAAACTGGCACAATGTGACAGCGAATGATGCCATAAATATTAACTGGCCTTAAAATTCTACTGCTTTAGCTGTAGGTTATCACTGAAAAATATCTCTATTATCGCGTCGTCTTGCATTCAGCAGAAAACAAGATAAAGCTGGGTGTTTCATTTCTTTCTTTTTTTTTTTTTTTTTTTTTTTTTTAAAAGCAAAACCAATAAAAATTCACATTTATTTAACAGCTGTATCTAAAGCTTTTCATTCTGGCATAAAATATGTCTGTCTTTGTCAGGGTGTGCCACTTTTTGTAAAAGGCAGAACACATTTAACTTTTCTTGTCTTTCAAAAAAAAAAAAAACTCCAGCACATCCAGAGTTGAGACACAGCATAACCTCACCACATTTTTCACGCCTGTTTATAGACACAGCTTCACAGAGCTGTCCCAAATATCCTTTCATGCTCTTCGACACAAGCAGAAAATTTCTGTTCCAGTGACTTCTGTTGCGTTCCCTAACAATTAGCCAGCACCAGACTCTGTCTGCTGAGTGTAACAAAGCCGTCTGTGCTCCACCAGGATTTTCAGCGGTACCCCCCCATCCCCCACACGCTTGTCAACACTTTGATTGTTTGGTCTCAGTGCAGTACAGGAAACAAATAGTAAACAAATCATAAGAGGGACCCACAAGACAGCTAGCCCTGAAGCACTGGTCTGGAACATTTCTGCTGACAGTCCATGGCTGTGTATTGATGAAGAAACACAATATATAACATCAGCCCTATTCTTTACACTCCATTAAACATCAATGGCTGGAAAGGGATACAAAAAAAAAAATAATCCACATGTGGTGTAGAAGCATGCCGCCTTATCTCCCTTTTCACAGGTGGATGTGTGAGGCTCAAAAGCATATGCTTGAGAAAGCATGGAGAGCAAAGTGTTGCGTCACATGGAGTTGGGAGGAGAAGCTCACGAACAAAAAGACAGATAAACTGAACAAAACGGCTGTGAACGAGTTAATCGCAGGAGACCGCGATGCCGCCGGAGTGATATGGCACGTAGCAGTGGCCTGTCACCAGTTGTGCTCCTGCCAGAATCCAGACCAATGATGGGTGAGGGGGCTCAGAAAAGGGAGAGGGGCTCCAAAAAACAAGTTCATCAGCAGTGTGTCGCAGGCTGGAAGTGGGGGGGGGAGGGGGGCGGTATGAGTCTGGGATAGTGCAACAACTAGCTGGGCCAAAAGACAGGAAAGAACTGGGCCTCGTCAGACCATCTGGAATCAACTGTCTGAGGTATGGAGGCCACAAAGGGACAAACAAAACTCCCATGAAAGTCAGACATATTGATATAAATACATGAAGCTTAGTATTTTTGTACACACAGCAACCATCAGTGAGAGTCTTTAACAACTTAGATGACAAACATTTAAGGAAAGGCCAGCAACAATGAATGTGTCATAACTGGATGACATAATGAAGTAAACTAGAAATATAGCGGACACAACGACAGAACTGTTTCACATTCATGTTATGGAACGAGAGCACACACTATCTGCAATGATGCTACAGCAATTCTGCCAGTGAACCGGACTCAAGCAACCTACTACATGCAAACTTCCAACAGTGTCTATGAGTTGTAAAGAGGCTAATTACATTCAGTGGGATGAAGCTACTGTAGGGCCTGGCTACACCGTGGCCCACCTACTTGAAATGCGGCACACTGTCAGGAAATGTGCTTTTAACACGTGTAAAACGTGTAACGTAAAAGAAAACATAATAGCACTTGTGCAATTTTCAAATTTTTTTTCCCCCCAAGTATTAAAGTTGAAATAAATGCTACAAAAAAATATATTTATTTAAGTAAGACTAAAAATGTACATGAATTTAACTATTCTTGTAACCTACCTAACAGAATGAGTGTACACAGGTCAGGTTGCAATAATTGAAATAGTCATCATCATTCTATAGGTTAGATAGGTCTTAACGCCCTTCCAAACCCCACTGAGATTTTTTTTTACATCTTTTGAAGCCCACTTAAATGTTAGCTTATTAACACAAAATGGCAAATCAGTGTTATGATGAGATCATGAAACCCCATTATCTCAGACTGATTATGTAGGGTTATATATCTTACAATGAATTATAGATACAGTTTGCACCATGTATAAATCATGAAACACGCCACATATTCTGCAATCAGCATGTCTATTATTATGTAGGGACTTGTTTTTCCTTCTATTACGCATCTTACACACCACCAAAACACTTTCTTTGCATCTTGACACAGTTTTACATGCAGAGTGTGGTTTTGGCAGAAAGTGTGGTGGGGGAAAAAATAATTTTCTGATCCCCCCCCAGGTCCCATACACCCTGTTTAACCCAGGCCCACCCTCTGGACAATTGCTAGCCTTGGCCTAATACCTAATTAAATTTTGTAAGAACAAAAAAAGTGTTAAAATCCCTTCATACACATCAGTTAATGGACAGATAATTATTTTACGCAGAAAACTGCTCTATGGGATGAAGTACCATGTTTAAAATCACTGATGTCAAAAAAACCAGAAATAGGACGCAGTTCGCAGTGAGAGTTTGTGGAAAATATGGATCCGATATAGAGGCAGGAATGCAGCATCGAGCCAGATAATGACAACAGATAGATGAGAGTAACATCTTGACAACAAGTAACCTAAATTTTTCACAGATGAAAAACAAGCTTTCATCTATCGGAGGTAGGGAGGCTCACTTCCGTGTCTATACCGAGCAACAGTGATGATCCTGTACCTCCGGAAAGGTTTGAGAATCCAACAGAACCATAGAGAGGGCATGGCTGTGAACTAGGTCACTTGTAACCCTAATGCATCTTGCAGGGAAGGCCCTGGCCAGCAGTCACCAAACGCCCTCATTAATGGTTCTGACGGTTTCCAGGGAGACGGCGGGTATGGCTGACAGTCACATATTATTAACAGACAGAGGGAAGCAAATTTGCATAGAGGTCATCTGTGCTAAACAATACAACAGACAACAGACTGAGGAATATGGAGTTTGTTTAAAATGATAAAAACAAATTTTGGGGGGAGAAAAATTAAACTTTAATATTTTAATGCTGTTTCTAGTTTTTGTTTTATATGTAAGCGTGAGTGATCAACCTAATGACCCTGGAGCAAGTACCTTGGGTATAATCAACACACATGTAAATGCAATGTGCTGACAGAACTGAACTGTATCTACAAGTACAAAAAGGTATTTGATGCAGACAGCCAAAAGATTATGTACATTATTGTCATACAATGACCAACTGTTTTGTACCACCTCTTATCCAGAGACTGTTTGTCGTTCCCTGATTTCATTACAGCTCGTTGTTAACAGAGAGTAGCACCGCCTTAAAAAGGAGTGTCTCCACATAGTTTCCCATGGCTTTTCGCAGCCTTCTGGAATGGAATCAATTTAATCACGTGTGACAGCAGACGCATCCCAAGGTGAAAGGTAATCTTATGGGTGTTCCCTTGGCAGAGTGGAATTTGGGCTGGGAGGGGACTGTTTGAAGGAGAGTGCGTGCCCTGATAGGGCACTTACAAGATTACAAAAAGTTAGCTGTGCCGCTGAGCCTTGTACAGACCCAGAAAGAAAGATACAGGTGTGGCTAGGTGAGGCAGTTGTTGTGTGGCAAAAAAAAAATTTGAACATGGACACACACACGAAAACAACTATTGAGGGTACAGCCTCCTCAAGCACATACAAGCACGGCCTTATGTTAACAAGGCATATGTAATGCCCAACAGTTAATCTGAACATGTCTAAACATATCAAGTTCAGCACATCTAGCAATGAGAAACTTTGATCTTGTTAACTGCACGGCGTAGGACACATTATAAAGCCTTCGTAATTCGTGATTCGGTGGGGAACGAACACCTGAGGGATTCTGTTTCTAAACCAGCATGCATTGTTAAGTCACGCTCAGGATGTGAAAAAATGTCCCTGTGATGATGTGATGCCTTTTACTGCTTCTTCACTGAGCGACCGCTTTGCTGCCCTTCGGTCAGTGCTGACTGTTGGCTGCGCCACTTACTCAGACAGGTGGGAATGTCGCAGTACTTCCAGTACACCCCGTCCTCATGGTCAGCGATGTAACACCAGGGTCGCACGTCACCATCGGGGTTTCTGTAGGGACGAGGCAGCGGGTCAGGAGAAATCAGCAACACCCCGTTTAGCGACTAACTCCCTGTACCGCCTTACTATAGACTGGGCTTCTCAGCCACTCAGTCGACTTTGGAAGACGTGAGCACGGGGGTGCAGGCAAAGTAGGTAGCAGTTTTGTGTCCACGTGAAGGGGAGCACAGCCTTTCTATTTAGATTTCTCCTAATGCACTTAACCCTTACACTCCCACAAGAGACTGGCAGCTCCATTTGTTCATGTGGTGAACAGCCAGTCAATACTGGAAGCCCCCAAACAACAGAAAAAATATTTTGCTTTGAACACACTATTAGCCTCTTATCAGAATCTAGCAAAATGGATCACATCTACTGAACCCTAGCTGCTGCTCAGACTGTAATATGATGTAGGACCCCCAAAAAGCCCTGAAACCTACAAGATCCAGTTTCACCTTTTGTGGTGAAAAATTTGAAGGGTGTTTCCATGTCTTTTCTAATCTTTTCAGAAAGCACTTCCCATATTGCTTTGCTCCATTGACATAGACATACAGAGTCCTAGTTGTCACATTACGGCTGTGTATAGTGTGACTTTTCTGGTAAACCTTGCGAGAAGATGATTTTGCCCAGACATTAGTATTTTTGAAATGTTTGCATTTTCTGTAATTACATGTACCTGCTAAACTCTGTTTTGAATACATGGATGTACACAAAATGTTTTACATTTATTGAAATAAAATTATAATCAAAATATTGAAATGCGCTGCAGCTGTTTTTGAAGAGATTTTCATATGAAGTGTGAAAATGTACATGTTAACACTAATACGACGCTAGTTAACTCATCCACATTCTGCCAAACGCACATATAAGACACGTGCATGGGTAACCCAAGTAAATAAATAATTGCAATGATTTTGTTATGTCTGAACAATTAGTGGTAAACAGAACAACATGTGCAGCCCAGAGACACAGCCATGGGATGATAAGTTTAAACCTCCTCACCCCTTGCTCCCCCACTCCCTATACATTCACTCATCCACTCATTTCTGTCATAATTACCCCAAGGGAGGGAAAAAACAGGAACGTGGAATGGAAATTAAATAACTCCTGTCTCATCCAGCAAACGCTTTGATCAACAAAGGATCCGGTTTGGCCTGCAGCCTGCGAATGGAGGTGGGGGGGTTGGTTGGTAAAAAAAAAATGCTTTGCTTTCATGCATTACTGTAACCTGCAGAACATTCTTGAATGCCAGTGTGAATGGGCAACCTTAGATGAAAGCAGACCTGATTTCTGCCGTGAGGTACGAGATGTTCCACTACGAGGGCGACCGATATGTGTGGATTCAGATGAGTGGAGATTTACCTCAAATGCCAGAGGATAAGAAAACCCATTAGTTTAAAGCGTTTATATATGCTAAGGGCAGAGCCTGTAAGGAAGCATGTTAGCATCGCTCAGGTTTCAGAGGGAGGATGAAATGGAGATGTGTTCATGCTACTGGCCTCGCCAATCGTCTTGTATGTAACACCTGTCAGGGGGTCCGTGTGCTCACACACTTTTAGCAGTGTGCCGGTTAATGACATTGACTCGTGACCTCAAGGTTATTAGTTAAAGATGCAGAAAAAGCCCATAATGCAGTGCTACTGTCTAATGGTCAGTCTGGCTCTAGTATATCTACCTGCTTAAACATGTAAAAGTTTTTGTTAAATGTATCAGCTAAGCACCTTTGTGAAAGTGTGAATTCTGCATTCAGTTTGATCTTCAGAAGGAAGGTCCTCTGGCATATTGTATTTAGAAGCTTGTACACCTGACCTCAAAACGGCTAAAGAGCAAACAGTTGAATGCTAGCCCTCTCCATTGTTGGAAAAAACACAGCTGCTGTGCAGCCTCGGATCCAAATGAACAAAACCAGCTGCCCAGTACAGGGCCTTTTTCAAAAGGCTTTAAATAATCCACTTTCAGCACACCCTAATCATAACATTTATTATTAGCTTTAAAGTCTCTGGCAATGCAGAGCTGTAAACTTAAAAACTACAAAATCTCAAAAATGTGCGCATTTTCCTTTTTTGAAGAATGGAAAAATGCATTCTTTCTTCAAACATTTTCAACTGTGGGCGGGTAACTCGTTCGTGTTCTGGCAGCCATTCACAGACAAGAAACTGGTTGGGTTAATGTTCAAGACATTTATTTAAATACGAGATGTTCAGTATAACCAAAGCTGGAAAAAGCATGAGTGTTACTTGTCAGGGAAGGGTCATGTGATCTGTCCATAGGTTGTCAATTAAGAGCAGAAGATTCTCCACTGAGAGGGGGAAAATTGGGCTAACGGGGCTTAAATGTCTTGAAAAAGAGTAAACATTTCTCATTGTAAATTGCTCTGGGCTACTGATGAGGCCGAAGGCTGCCAAACCTCAAACAGTGTAAAATTTTAAAGGACAAATCGGACAAGCTCACTGAAACTTTCATGCATGGCTGCAAATTAAAATTCAATTTTCAACATGGTTCCATATGGAGCACTGAATAATATGAACTCTGTGTTTTGTGATGTTATAAAATACCACGGCTGTTTTCAAAAAAGGCGTGGCTAAATCGCTAGCATTATATTAACAATGAACTACGACGTGCATAATGCTCTGATTGGGTCTGACTTTTGTTAGGCAGGGCATGTGCAGAACAAACAAAAGGGATCAAACTATATGGATGCTATACATCCCTGTGGTATAACAGTCACAACCGTCCATCCAAATAGAGTCAGTTGTACTGAATGCCTTTTAAGACAATAAGGATATTTAGTGACCTTACGCTCAGTTTATGAGTAGTATAAAAAAGTAAGAAAGAAAAAATATATTTAACATTATTGTTACATTATCTGTGCTGTGAGATGCAATGTAATATTTTAAATTTGTATCATTAAGTTTAAAAACCTTGCTTCTTAAATGAGCTTAAGATACATTTCCGAGCCTTAAGCACCTGTTTACAGCTTGTACATATAGCCATGCACATAACTGATGACATTCTGCATGCGTCTAAGGTAAACTAGATTTGAGCTTCCTAATTTTGCAGAACGCTATCAAACACAAGCTAAACTTCTCCACAGTAACAGTCCTGTAATATTAAAATAAGCATATACTTAGGCTCACTAAATATCCCATAATGCTCTTAAAGTGTGCACAAGCCCATGCTTTTTTGTGGCCCACAGTTGCTTTTCGGGGATTAAGGTGACTTTGGAAGTTCTTCAGTGTTTTCAGATGAGCGTTTTATGGCACTGCAGTAAAGATGAAATACAGCCGCTATTAGGTCTCCCAGCATGTTCCTCCTGCTTACTTTCAAGTGTGGCAGCATACTGAATACCAACAATAGGATGCAAAGGGGTTTAAATTCTCCTTAAATAACAGCCCTGGCACTTTAGATACAACCGCTGGCGTGAAATCTCCGTAAAGGACATGACTCATGGCTTTGGATTAAGAAGCCATCCACCTGCTCCCTTTCCCTCGACCTTCTCCTGATTCGTAAATGTTCAAAAACTATCAATCATTTCCTGGAGCTCCTTGGCTGAAGCGAAGAGCTTCATAACGGATGCTTAGGAGAAAAAAAAATCCAGCTCAGCAGAAAACTTGGTGTGAACACTAACAGACGTTGAAGCGGGAGTTCAGAACTCAGCTGAAGTCCTAAGGTGCTGTGAGCAGATGAGATTGAAAGACTATTAACTTTGGGTGGAAAATGCAACATAGCAGTTAAAAAATATATAAAATAATATCTAAAAAAAATTATGTTTCAGGCAATCATTTCCCTGATGTACAGCAAGGTCTCCTGTTGCTTGTGAGTGTGCCCTGATAAAGGGGAATCCACTGGAAGAACACTGGTATATGGAAATGTGAATAAGAGAAAACAAGGAGGGGGGGTGGGTTGAGAGAAGGTTGAGTGGGGTGGGGGGCAGCCACAACCCCTTCAGTGGGAACCTTTCACGCGCTTTTACAGCCCCCAGACTGTAAATCAACACACAGAAGGGCCCGGCTCCTGACCTCCCCATGCGGAAGGTCAACATGGCCAAGCCCAGCCTCCGCCCCTTTGTGTCCCGCTCTGCGGGCCCTGCTTGCTTCCCATAACATTTGTTCTGCAGGGTGCGTTCGGAGACAAAAGGCTTTCACCGTTGTCGTTCACCCTCGCCGCCCAGCGTGGAAAATACCAGTCTGGAGGAAACAGCAGCACAAAAGAGAGGAGCGCATGCAAAATGCCACTCCTAATCCATGGGCCCTGTAATCCTGAACGGTGCATCCATGCGTTTCAAGCGCACGCATTAATGAGCGACAAACCGACTGCACAGTTGCGGTTCTCTGAATAAAATGAAACGAGGCACTTCATCGAGACGCAAAACCGTTTTATTCTCCTCTGGAGTATCTTTGAAGATTCTGGGGTTTTATTTTTTCCCCTTCTCTTTATGACAGTGAATTATTCTGCTAAATAAAAGGTCTGTTTTGTTGAACACAGTGTTCCAACCGTATTTAGAAAATGATATTTAATGTATGATTATGGTGTTCATAATTCATAATGGGTAAAAATTGCAAGGGCAGTTGAAAAATCACATTTCTATGACTATTTGTTTACCATAAACAGTATATGGTTGTTGAGTAGTAACTGGGGCTTGTTTTCATTATCACAATTGGCCCTTTTTGTGTCTTTGAGTCATGATTTTTTAAAATCTGGATTGTGTTCTGAGAAAAAAAAAAATGTTTCTCGTTTATTTATTAGGTTGTGCTAACAAACCAAGTCCCAAACTGTGCAGAATAATGTACTGGCTTCATGTCAGTTTTCGATGGTAGTTTACTTAGTGGATCACAATCATAAACAATAATAGTAATGACCAGAAAAGCTCTTTTGCATTCACATTAACAAAAGAAAATAGCAAATACTGTCATTTCTCAGCAGTGACTGAAATGGTAACTAGTGAGTTGTCGTTGTTAAAATGGACATATAATCTGGAAATTTTATTTCAGCTGACATACTGACTCAACTGTCTATCCGCAACTACATGTTTCAAGGAAGGTCTAATATGCAGTTCAGGGATTTCTTACTAAATTATTTGTTAAGGACTTGGGTTACTTTGCTACCTGCTTTGTGTTGTGGTATCGAAGTGACCCGTGATCGCCACCTGAAGATGTTAAACATGAACCAAAAGAATAGTTTAGTTTTACAGCACATGGGATAACTAGCAGGTCAGAGGTGTAATGCGCTCACCTGCAGTAGTTATGTTTTCCCAATCCGCCCTCCCCGTTGGGGTACTTAACGGTGTTGTAGGGATGCTGGAAGGTCTCGTTCCAGAAGAGGCAGGGCTTTCCTCCGTCTGGTTCTGGTTTGGTCTGGTTCTGCCGCCCCCTGTAGTCTTCTCCATTGGCTGTGTAGCATTCTGAAAGAGAGAGCCAAGCCTCTTTAAGGACAACATGAAGTAGAGAACCCGGCACTGAATCTGTTAGAGATGGAATGTCGGTTACTCTAACGCGTACATGACTGGGGCACACGAACATATTAACCATCCAAATCAACACAATGTGGCTAACTATGTGGTGAGGCCTTAGGGTCACTTATGGCCAAATACATGTGGGGCCACAAAGTGGCCCTGCTCTTTATTTTCCCTCTACTTCTGATGTTAGCATGGAGCTGCGGTGAGCTGCTAAGTGACAGCGGCATTAATCAGGGTTGCCTTTATTAATCCACTTCAATAATCTGATTTCACAAGAACTGAAGAAAAAAAAAAGAGAGGGAAAAAAACGGATGGTTCAAATTTCCAGAAGAACTAAAACCATATGGCAACAATACATCGCTTGAAAGCCGCTCCACCCAATTTCTCAACTGAAACAACAACAACAACAAAAAGCCTTTTGCTCAGTAAAAGCTAAAGTATTCTGATTCTGCTCATTTCTTCTTCACAGTCACCCTGTGGGTGGTTTTCCCCACTTTTTTTTTTTTTTTTTGCGCGCCCCAGCATGGTTCTAAGCTCCAGGGACCTGCTGCTCCTTTTTATTCAGGCGGGTATGCGATCTCTCCTCCACAATCAGATTACAGGTTGCACTGCTGGGTAACTGAATATCCCCGAGCTCTTCAGCTGCAGTCCCTTTGAAGGATCTCGCCTAATCACGGAGAAGAAGAAGGGCTTCTGTGATGGTTGGGGAAAGGGTGGTGGTGGGCCAGGGGGGGGCTTCTATACCGCCAGTCGCTGAATGCTGAACCGCTACACATCATGTGCAAAATTAAAAACATTCTGGCTCGCATGCTTTCCAGCATCTCATTACGTTCACTAGAAACAACATCTGCCGTTTCAAGCTTCTAAAAACATGCGACGGCGACGGTCTTCGCTTTTACATACGTAAGCTTTAACCATGTCGTGGAGCTGCGGAACATTCCTTCTCATACTAGTTACCTTTGCAGTGCTCAACAGATGTAGACCTGAATGAAACACTTAACTTTTCACAAAAATGACACCGTTCAGACACTTTCTTCTCCACCAGTATTTTCACTACATTTCTACACTGAACCAATCATGGAAACAAAATGTGCCCAGATAGTAATCTGCAAAACCTCATCGACATCCAGCTACGGAGTTACTGCTTCAACGCACTTGAGGTTCTCCTCCACTTAGTTCCCAAAAACTTCTCCATGTTAATCAGCAACCTGCAAAAACCTGCTATTTAACAACCAGCCGTGTCTTCTGGCTCATATATCAAGTTAAGACTGATGGATTTTCAAAAGCAACGAAGTTGCTCAGGCACAATCTGGTCTGCCTGTCAAAAAAATAAATAAATAAAACCTTCTTGAGTGGTTATTGAAAATGAGCATATTTACAGTTGTTTGTCTGGCAATGAAACGGCTGTCAGGTGCTAACAGCATTTGTGACTGTAGTGTGTTATCTGAAAGCACGCTGAAGGGAATGATGCACTGATTTCCAAACAGCCTGCCATCTGAAAGCACTGAAGCCTTGAAAAACTGTTTCTAAAATGTCTGCAAATAACATGTTCAACATTATATTGTTTTTTTTCTTCTGAAAACCCAGCTGTTATTTACATACAGACAGATATGTATACACAAACATTTGTTTTTTTGTGTTATCTGGACATCTACCAAAATTGAGCCCTTTTGAAAAACATTAAATTAAAATTTTAATCTTTTAGGTTTTGCTGTTTCTCATAATTTTCCCTGACTTGTTAGTATCTGGACAATTAAGTACATGGGTAGTGGGGTCCAGCAATTACCATAGTCCTCACTCATCTGCTTGGTCTTCTTCTCTTTAGCAAATGAATTACATCTTCAGATTAACAGAGCCATTGACTGTTAATGAACTTGAAAGTCTGCTCTGTGGAAAGCGAGCTCATGCAGTGGCTGTCTAGATTTACATCTTAAAGCAACAAGCTCATCTGACGCACGATATGTGCATGGGTAACATGCGTGTCACAGGTCTATGCTCAGGTTTTGTGTCCTAGCAGCAAACTAGGAGCAGCACAGCCATGTTGAAAGAATGTTTTACATTTGAGAGATACACACCCAGCTGGCAAGAGTCTCGCTGTAGCTGCTGCAATGCCTCCTGGGTAAGCAACCCAGACAAAATGTACTGGCCCAGCTACTGACAGGCTGACTTGAAGGGAACCCAGTGGCTTTGAGACTGTTCTGTCATGTTTAAATATGCGTTATAACGTGAAGCATCTCAAGCCATCTCTTTTACATGGCTGCTCTGGCCCAGCAGGTCAAATTGGCCCATGAAGTGGAGGAAGCTGCTAATGAGAGGAGAAGGAAGTGAGAGGAGGTTTGGGATGAGCCTGCATTTCCCCACAGCTGAGGAAAAGAGTGGGGGTAAAAAAAAAAAAAAGAAAAAAAAAAAAAAAACACACACACACACACACACAAACACACACACACACACACACACAAAGCCACGTCCTTGTGGCAGCAGCTGGGAAGCATGGGGAGCAAACAGGGTTCAAAGGAGACCGTTTTCTAAACGCACGCCTCTGCACAAGTGGCACCACAAGCTGCTCATTTCCACAGAGGAGACGCTGTGTGTCAGTGCGTCTGAGGCAGGCTCCCTGCCCCTCCCACCACCAGCCCCAGACGCAGAATGACCCAGCATCTTTCTTGTGGCATCATTCAAAGCCTCTATGTACGATGTATGATAACCAGCGTCACGTGAGAGGTCAAACCGCCATCCTGTGTTCAAACCAACAAACAGACCATTCATTGCTGAATAACGAGTGGGATGCCGCAATCTGCGTTTCCCGGACACCATGCGACCAGCGCAAAAAATACAGCAAAGCAACAGGACTGGATTGCTCAGGGGCATTAAGCCAGCAAAGCGACGGAGTGGATTTCTCAGGGATGCTAAACCAGCTTTGTAATTACATTTCTTGACATTGAATCTAATTAGCTTGACAGTCTACAACCTACAACCTCTTTCCTTTTGAATAAATAGGGCAAAGTCACACAAGCAATAATCTAATGTTACACAAAACAGGAAAAACATAGATTAATTAATTAAAGAGGCCAGTGCAATGCTGGGTGATGATCTGACACATGCAGGACTATAGAAGACACAAATGCATTCTGGGCACTGTCTGTGTGGTAATGCAACAACTCCTGCTTTATTCCTGTGATCAAGTAAGAAAATAAGGTCAAGGACCTGGAAAACACTTGAAATCATGTTGAAACAAGACACATTAACTATTGTTGAGAAGTAGATCTATTTTATAATATGCAAAGGTATTAACAGGAAGTTTGAATAAAAGTTCTTTGAAAGTACGTGTTCTTTAATTAACATGTCACAAACTAAAAAGTTGACTTTGGTTTACTTAAAAAATGTGACATACATGTTTTAACCTTTTTCATTACCACTACATGTTACATGAGATGTATCTATAAATGTTCATGTACAAGTTGGGTATTTCACTGTAGAAATTAGACTTAACCACCTTACTTACAGGCTTATAACCATTCCTACAATGTGTATTTTTACAACCATTTTCTCTTTTATGTACGTCTCATTAACCACCATCCTACCTACATGTGTAAGACAATGATCACCATGATTTAAGCATGTTGTAGGCCAAAATCTGACCTTTAAAACATTCCCCATAAGCTTACAGATGGACAGTCACACACCACAATCACATAAACCTCTACGCTCTACCTCAGGTCAGTGTAGAACAGCAGTAAAGGCACTGAGCTCCATCTGAACTACAAAACAGCCTTTCTGTCCCAGCGCTGCTGGCCCAGGACTGCCACGGGCCAGGTGATATCCCGACTGTGCTTTTTGGCAGCACCCTGCTTGTGCCAGACATTAACGCACCTCCTTCAAAGCTATCTTTAGTGGGATGAAACCCAAGTACTTCACTGAGCCCAAACTCCAGCGAACACATGCTGCCAAAACTGCTGCATTTGATGTCTTACCTTGAAAAACGCATAATGAAACAGAAGACAAGAGATGTCCACAAGCTGGTATTTAGCCTAAAGCTGTCCTCTAACTTTGTCTGATATAGTGCAATTTATCAAATAAATACTTTTTAGACTTCTTTGTATAAAAAATTCTCTCTTTTCCAAAAAGAGCCTTTGTGAGCGTTGATACAAAGCTTGAATAATATTAATGTGTATTTTAAATCTTAATGTGGATTAAGATTTAAAAAGACAAAGTTCTACAAAAGAGCAGCAAAAGTGGTCCCCGACACACCTGGAGGACGGTCATGCTGTCATTCCTATAAACTAGCCAAGGGACGTCAGGAAAAACAGCTCTTCTAATGGTACTTGGCAGTATGAGGCTTGCAAACATGTGAAACCATTACATCAGTAAACATCAAAACAACACAGTAACACCTTTCCAAGGTATGTTCTTTCATCTACCACTATAAATAACAGTTTATTAAGAATTAATTTTAAAGTGTCCACAAACACCACTGCAAGCATCTAGCAAAGGTTAGAAAAAAAGCAATGTATTACAGTAATGATTAGTTCAGACTGAAGATATGTCTTGTTTTCTGGTCCTGTGCATAGACAGTGTTAGCCATGCAAACCGGAAATTCTTATGAAAGTCGACATATGTAAAACAAAGTAAACCGTTTACAACACAAGCAATAAGTGTATGGATCAGAGGAGATGTCACTGGGAAGGCCCTACTTCATTGAAGGCTATTAGTAAAGTCCTCAATACAGAACTCACAACGGTGTGAAGTCCCACAGCTGCACCTCCATCGTGTCCCGAAAACCTGGCTGTAAATCCGACACAGATAAGCTCCAGCGGGGGAGGCAGAATCTCCAAACGTCAGCCTCTCTCTTCAAAGTGTAACCATTCTCTCTACAGTGAGACCCCCTCCCCGCCAGTGGTTTCACTCTCTGACCGAACGGCCTTTAAGCTGAAGCTTGTAAAACTGATGGCAATCAAAGAGAGAACAGGCTGTAGCAACAGTCCACCCAAGACTTTCACATCCATCCAGAGGACATCTGTAGTATGATTCTGTCAGCCTGCTGGGCCCTTATACAAGCAAACAGCTACAGGCTAAAGCCAGAGGGGGGGAAAGGCTAATGTGTGAACAAACACAGGAACATACGGGCGTTTAGAAAGGTAAAATGTGCTATTAGTTTAGAAAAATGCAGGATATAATGACTGTGACATGTGGCATACTGGCTTGCTATTTCTACACCCTATTCATGCTCATGGGGGTGTTTTTAGAAAGCGCAAGGGCACAAAACAGCCCTTACAATAACTCCCACTTGGAGATCTTGATAAACAAGCACAATGACAGCACCTTCCCTCTGATCAATGCTTAACCACAACATTCTTGCACCCCCCCCCAATCCCAGGCCCACGCTCAGCACTCGAGAGCAAAAGAAGGGCCCAATTCTAATCAACAAAACCACAGTTATGTTTTAAGATGCGTCCGATGCTGGGAAACACACACAGCTCTCTGTTGTTCTGCAGCGCAGTACCGTGTCACACTGCCTATTTTCACCCACCACTCCACTGCCATTCAGCGGCGGATGCTTACCCACTGACTCCGTGTCGTCTACATATTTTAATTGCACCAGTTGTGCAAGGGCCAGTGTTCACTGGGAGCCATTTATCTCTCTGGTAAACATGCATGGATGCGCGTCAGGTCTGAGGGGCCATCATGCACGCTGTTTACACACTCCAAGAAGAAGAATGCTTCACAGTTACGGAAAGTCTTGAAAAGACAGCGAGTATAAATGACAGAGCTTGACACATTGCCTCCTTACTGTTTAGAACACACCGGAGGTTGTAGCTAGACATCAGCAAACACAAGGAAGCTCACTGCTTGGAGATTTTTGAATTACACACAAGGACCTCAGGCATGACACTGTGGGGGAGATATTGTTTGCATCAGTATCAGTGAATGGTAAAATGTGGGCACCACTTGAGTAAATGTCCTAGGTCGATTGCTTTGAGGGGGCCCCGGCCCCCCCCCCAACCCACGGACCAGAAAAAATAAAATGTATTTTAGGGGAAGTGGGTAGTGTTGGGAGTGA
>JABJVR010045659.1:16933-51126 GCA_025773905.1 Chitala chitala
CCATTTGTTTAAATGTCCTTGGTCGATTGCTTTAATACCCCCCCCCCCCCACTAACAGCCAGTTACAAGTAAACTTTAATGTCTGTCCTGCGTTATGCCTTAAACTGCTTACAGAAACAACACACTGGTATTGCAAATTCAATTCAAGGTATAGTTTTTACTTAGCCCACCGCTTTGGCACCTCAAAGGCACATCAGAAAAACGTGCTGCAAACACACCTGTTTTACATCCCCCCACCGTCATCTCCCACCCACTTTCGTTCAGGTTTATTGGCGTGTAAGAATGTTAATTGCGCATTTTCCTGGTCTTTCTAAGTCGTTCGTGAGTGCACACGTGTGTGTGTGTGGTTCCACAGAATGAGGCGGTATGATTACAGGACTCTAAAAAGTTTTGATAACACGGCAGAGGCCAGCAAACCAGAGAATGCTGAAAGAACTGTCACGTCGACGCTCTCCACAGGAATGTAGCCAACCATAAGACAGTTGAAACATTTCTCAGACACATGCCATCAATGCAAATTGTTGGTAAAATAACAAAATAAACTGACACACATGCAAAGAATGGGTCTCCAACACATGTAATTGTTAAGTGAAATGCACACCAGGCTCAGCTCCCACCTTTGATGTACAGGCACAAGCTGACAATACGAAGTCTGCTGTGACCCCAGCATAGTGTTAAGTCCTCACTGGGTGGAGCAGGCTCAGCACTGAACCTTACATTACACAAGGAGGCATCGCCAACAAGCGGTGATGCTGAGAGGACTCTCGTGTTCAACAACTGGACTGCAGAATCAAGCGTGCGGGGTCAGCGTGGGCTGTGAGTGTCATGCTGGAGAACCGGTGAGTTCTCGGATGCGTTCTGACTGCGCCGGCCCAGTCAGAACCGAACACATCTAGCCATTTTGGTTCTCGTTCATTTGGTACGGCTGACTCATCTCCACCTTGGACAAACCAAATTTCTGAATGCCTAGCCAACACCCTGGCATAGCCAGACTCAACCTCATCAGAGGGCCATCATTGCTAATGCAGGGCTCATCAGAGTTAATGAGGTATGACACTTAACAGCCTTGAGAAATCGTCCACATCACAGCCCCACAGGGCTTCTGCAGACTGGGTGTAAAAACAGCATCGGTGTCCATAAAGGCAGCATCAGAGTCACCTCCTTGTGCCCGTGTAAGTACAGTGCTAACTTCTATGCCTTACAGACATAAAAAAAAAAATTATGGATCTAATAAAAAACCTTAACAATGATTGAGTGGTAACCACGGCAGAGGTGTTCGCCGTGAGGTCAATTGAAAATAAGGTGCATTTAGTATAATGGTGATTATCTTAATTAATAATGACTGACAGTGGCTGAGATGTAAATTACCTCATTAAGTATTAATTGTTTCACTTGTCAGTTACAGACAGTTAAATAATGCAGCCACATTACTTCACTCTTATGGTCATGTCAAAAACAGTGGGCAGAATGGAAAATAAGTTTGCACTTTGAGAACAAAATGTGACAAGGCATGATTTATTTCCTAGATATCAAACACCAACAACGATAAATGTTGCTAAGTACTACATGAACAAATAGCTAAATGCTATTTTGGTTCGTTACAGCCTACCACAACTAGAGCTGCCTCCTGTCTCTGTCCCTTACCCTCTTTCCTCAACATGCATGTATATTAGTATTTTGCAAACACACAAACATTTTTATTTTGTAATTTATACTGATATCTTTATATTATCTGAAAATTCGCATGCCACCACGAATAGTTGTTAATAATGGTAAATAAAAGTTGGTCATTTTAAAGTATAACTTTCAACCTGGCACATAGTTACAGGGCTTCTTTTCTTTTCTTTCACAGACCAGCACCACATAGGTTTTTAATCAAGCATTTCATTTACAGGCTCATATGTTTGCGTTTTAAAATTAAAAAAAGAGGGACCGAGGTAGAAGCAAGACCCTTAAAACGGCACGGCGGTTCGCATGGCGAACACCTCCCACAACGCCGTGGGCACATGCCACCGCGGTGAACCCCAAAGCTGCCGTGAGGAACTGCAGTCAAAGCCACCGCCGATACTGCTCGTTAGGTGGCTTTTAGCCGCTGAACTTCAGACGGAGGCATCGTATTCGGTAAGCTGAACTTCGTCCCCTGCACAAGTCAGAAAAATGCTTAAAGCCTCTCGTTAGGATCAGAAGGAAAAAGAAAATTGTCAAGCGTTATGTTTGTTCTGCCAAAGGAATGTCAGCAGGCGGATCAGTGCCGGTATGCTGCCACCTCGATCTTTCTTCACATGGTTACGTGCTAATGCAGTCGCGTTTGAAGTACACAAATGTCCCAGCCTTCTCCTCTCAGCACAGTAAAAGGATTTCACTTCTTACAGACACATCCTTTACACACGAGCACAGAGGCGGACGTGTCCGTGCACATGACAACAGCCCCCGCATGTTTTGATTTGTCTGTTTGTAAACTACAGATGGTCATATTGGCCAACCTCCTAAATTCCACGGCTGCATCAGATTTCATACACATTTTATCTGATATTATCTCAAAAAGTAGTTCTTGCAATCTTCGGCGCACAAGGGCATTTTGCCTTTATCTCCTGCTTTGCTCAATCATCCTAATCTGATCTGGCTTTTGAAACATTTACTGAAAATGTACAGTCACAAGCAGCACAGCACACCGACCTCCGAGATACTCCTTAGCAGACGTTTACTGTGGATAAACTCATTTCCGTCTCGCCCGAAATGGTCTGAAATGAAATTTAAAGACTAAAAACCTACCCATGCTGGGACAAAAAGTTCTACAAAAGGAAGAACGTCTGTGATTTTGATCTCATGGCATCTCCCACCGGCATGTGCCCCCCCACACCTCCTCAGCAGTTCAAAGGGAGGGTTTTAATGGACCACTGGGGCTATATGAGTAGCAAGCAGCAGACATAAAAGATAGCCTCATGAATACAAGAGCCATTTTTGCACTATCCATGGGAACCAGGGTCGATTTCAAAAGGTCCATTGAGGGCCAAGAGGTCGCGTTACAGGAAAGCAGCAGTGCATCGGCCAGCCCTGCGTTCCCAGCCCGCACAGCTCCACTTTCTGCTCCCGCTCTGGTGCATTCACCGTGACCCCATGGGTAGCTTAACAGGGAGTGTGGCGAGCTCAGCAGCACTGAACACTGTGAGCTCCACAGTGTTTTGTATTACATGAAATTCGATGACGTTAAGGGCGGTCGTGGCTCTAAGTGCAGGCTCCGCTGCTCTGCCCTCTGACTGCTGATGGCTTTAGGGTCATCATCGTCTACTCTCCTTTCAGCGCCTCTGAAGTTCCTCAGATCAGAGCCATGAGGTCCTCCTGGCAACAACAGGCATTTCCATTAAATGCCTGAACTCTAAAGAGATGCTGCTACCTAGACGAATTCAAAAACTGTCCATCATGTATAAGAAGGGCTGTATCACATATTAAGCACTCGAAATCATGTAAAACTTTCTGCAAAAAGGACACAGACAATTTTAAATTAGTTTGGCAAGGAACATAATTCACTTTAAAGCCTCTGATAGCACATTTTTCTTTCTGGGGGGAGGGGGTCTGTGGTCAAGGGGATATAATGTGTAGGTGACAGCATGAGTCCATCACATCACATCACATCACATCACTAGGTGAAATGATGCTGGTGAGATGCATTATGGTAACCTGTCCTCTCATCAGCCAAATGCAAATACGCCAGAGAGTGAACCAGCAAAAGCCTTACTAACGCTAATGCTGAATGATGCAACACCTATCCATCCATCCATTCTCTATACCACGAATCCAATTCAGGGTCGCATGAAGCCCATCCCAGGAAGTACAGGTTACAGGGCAGGGTACACCCTGGGCGGGGTGCCAACCCACCACAGGGCACACACACGCAAACACACACTATAGGACAAGCTTGATTGCTGTACAAATAAACTGAAGAGGATACACATAATGCTCTGTCTGTCTTTCATTCTATGCAAATGACACAGTATGTTTTTCACAAATACGTGTCCTGCTTTGTATTTGTGGTCGCCCATTTCTGCTGAGGCGATCTCGTCTTGTTACCTCTTGGTGTTGCAGGGTTTAAAAACGCTTTACTTTAATTGAAAAGTTGGAGTAATAGAACTATTTACTTTTTGGAGCTGTTCAACCCTGAAAGTAATTTAAGCCTCAACCCAGCAAGTAATGAGATATTTTGTTTGTATTCAGAGAGAGGTGTTAGCGCCTAGCAATTAGTATTTGACTTTAGCTTGTTGAAGTATTGAATTCTTTGTCACGGTTTTCATTACCATGTCAGAATTTACACTTTCACCGTAATATGATAAAACCTGTTAAATTCTAAGTATTTTACAAGACTGATAGCACAAATGAAAAATGTGAAACATGCTTCTGTACTCATGCAGCTTTTCTTTCCATATAATGACCGCACAGAATCCAAGATACAATACACAACATCTCAACCAGGAATAAGAAACACAATTAATCAATATGCAATAGTTCATTTTAGAAATTTTATAAAGTAATTTGTACAAAACTCAGTCTGCCAAATTTCTCAGGTCCAATGTTTTTTCAATTTCAGGGGATGAAACCACACTCTGAGTTCACGGACATGCTATTTGCTCTGAAGGCCCTGAATTCAGCCCACCTCCTGGCCAGTGCATATTTGAATCATTCAGAAAAAAGGAACGGTGACAATTTGTTCCCTTAAGCCACAAAGTGGTTTTGGAGTCCAGACAAACCAAAGGAGCTGTGGAAGGAAGGCCTCCCTTTATTTTGAGGGCCAGCCACTTTTTCCACTGCTCTGGTACAAAGCAGTTGTGCTGGGGACTAAAGCACAGCCGTCACGTAAGAGTTCACAAGACAGGTCACATCCTACACAGTAGCAACTCGATATCCTAACATTATGTTATTGGTTATGGCTCTCCAAACTTGAGTCGTACCACATAAGTGCATGTTTGCTCAAAAAGATTTAAATTTGGTCAGGTTATATTTATGGATTTGTGTACTTTCCCTAGATTTCAAAATGACAGCTAGGCACTCTTTACCTCCTTGTTAAACAAAGTTAATAAAAAGGAATCCAACCTGATTACTGCGTCTGCAGTTGGAATGTGATGTTTGAAAGTAGACTTCAGAGTGGGGCAGCTTGTGAGGTTAGTGGAACCTTGTACCAGAAGAGATATCACATGCACCAGGGTCGGTTCTTTAGACTCCTAATAATCTCTCCAGTTCATGTTAATGTGACACGCTGGCATTTAAGCACTCGTTTGTTGAAAGGAATCACACTTGCATACTCTGTAAGAACACCTGCTTTTGGACTGAAGACACAGTCTTTCATGACAGGGGAAATGCAGTGTTGACTTGGTGGTCATTCTCTGTACCCACCAAAGTTGTGTGGTAACTCCTATCGCCCAGTAGTGACAAGGATGTAGCAGAAATAACACATCTCCCAAAGTAAAAACTCCAGCGAGAAGGTAACTCTATAGAGTAATGTTTTATGGTACAACAGAATGACCATGTTCAACACTTGTTCCTTATAATAGGTCCCAGTGTGGATGCTCTGGATTAATGAATGCAGCCTTTTCACAATAAACAAGTTATGCCGGTGCTTCTGAGCCCTGGCACTGTCTCGACTCTTTGCCGTAGGCATTCAAGTTTTTCCAGTCATGAGTTCAGGGACCTCGACATACTTATAATGCATAGCATTGCTCTGTCACCCATAGCGCTTCTCTGGTCTGAGACATCTGAGGACCAAAAGCTGTCTTTCGACTGCGTCATTCCTAGCATTTGAAGACATTTACACTCTCACACATAGTGCTGTTGACGAAGGTCTGAAGAAGGAATAGGTTAGTCAGTCACGTACCGCAAAACCAATGTAGGCCACAGTCTGTCTTTCTGCAGTGGTATATTAGGGAGGCAACCATTTTTTTTTTTTTTTTTTACCATTTTTAGCTCATAAGATGCTGACAAGGTTTGACAAAAAGGCGGTTTCGGCTTCGGAAAACTAGCATCACATTCAGTGTATCTAGTCTACATCAAAAGCAATTTCCCAGCAGTCATGATAGAAGACATTTATCTTTTTACTTATTTTGTAGTGTGTGCGCTTACTAGCAAGGGGCGCACTTTTGTCGAGCCTTACAGTACAGCCGCCTGACAGCTTAATTTCACACTGTCAAGAGTGCAGAAGTGGATGGAAGCGAGTAGACACCAACACGCTGCTCCGATCACTTCCTCCACGTGACACACTTTGCATAACCGTTGCATGCCAAAACCGATTGCTTCAGCTCTGCTGCATCTGGCACACTTCTGATAGTTCGCGTGAATTTGGCGGCTGCTTGGACCGATGGCCCACAGGAGTAAGAGAGCGTAGAGTACCAGGAAGGGCACACCCGTTATGGCTCCGCCTGTGCCCGGGCACTTTTTGGCGTGCGGTTTTCCTGCCCCTGCCACACCCAATGCTCTGCTCTGTGTGCCCAGACCGCTGTAAACCCACTGGTCTGCGAGATGACTCATGAAGGGTCAAAGAGTAAGTCTTTCACCTCATGGGGACAGTCTAGCCAGGATGAACTGACCAAGAAAGCCAAGGGGCGGTTACCAAAGAGTGTGTATATATTGCAATGAAAGCATACCATATTTCACCAGATTTCTGGAAAACGGGCTTGAGTGCTAAATATGCAAATACACTGGTGAGCAAAAACAACACTGGAACACTGCGGTGAGGAGGACATACCCATGAACTCCACTTGACTTAACATCACTGAGCAATGCTGAGGCAGCCCTTTTAGGTAGTGGAGTCTCCTGAAGTTCCTGAAGGTGGAGCGGGGATTAATACCCCCAATGCATCATCCTATATGCCACGGATGTTCACTGCACAGGCATTCACAACTCTGCTTCAATAATAAAAAGGCTCCGCTCAGAATTAGTCTGGAAAACAAGTGTCGCACACACTGTAATACACAACTTAAGAACACGCAAATGCAGAGAATACGAGAGCCTCATCCACAAGGTGAGGACTACAAAAGGGGGTGAACAGGAACAGCCATCAGAGTCACTGGTAGGGATTTGTACTATTCATGCCATCGCAGGGCTGCAGACGCATTGGACGCTGCATTCGTTTTCACATTCCATTCCAAGTGTGGCTCAATCGTCCACCGCATCATCGCCACAGAGGCAGGACAGCCACGTGGGGGTCAGCAAGTCCGGGTGGTATGCTGTGCAAAAGCAAAGCCATCAGCATGGCTCTGTAAAGCCAGGAGGAGCTTTGCCTCAAAGAAACTGACATCTTCCTATTTCCATTAGACTTTGTCTTTTTTTTTTTTGTATGGGCATGAACCAAGCAAGCGAAACAGGCAGGCAGAAAGGCCTGGTCCCTGCACAGCAGAGCTAACGTGTCACACCTCGTAATAACCTGCCCCAAAGGCATCAAACTCCATTAGAATGTCTCAAGCCAGCGTTAGCCAAAAACAGAACACATTTTCAGCAACTCCTTAGGCCGTTAACTCTTTACTCCAGCTTAAACGTTGTCTTAGAATAGAACCCAATGAAAATTGCTATTGTCTTAATGTTTAACACTTAGAGAAAAATATATAGGCTAACATCTTTTTCCAAAAATGGAACTAGGGACAAAAAAAGCACACTCAAACCTCTTAGGCCAAACGAAGCAGTAATATATGCACTGTAAAACATTTATTTGAATGTACTTAATGCACTTCAGCCACTTTTAATCAAAACAAGACATAAAATATACCCACACAGAGTACGGCTGGAAAACTCTCTTTTTATCTCAAGTGATGCAACACCCCACTCCCCCCAGTAGGAAGGCCTGTACCCGTGTAAATGCCCGTGACTCAGAGCCATCTCACTGATTCCACCTTTCACTGTTTTCTGGTGGTGGTGGTGGGGTGGGGAGGGGGGTTGCCAAAGGCACAGCTGCAGCTGAGCAGGCGAGCACAAGCGAGTGCAGGTCGCCGCAGGCTGCATGGGGCAATGGCAGGGGCCACATCTGAACAGCAGACTCCCCCCTGAGCCTAATGGGTGGGGGCCACATGTAAAGCCTGTGGGTTGCCAGCCAGCCCCTCCCACCCCACACCCTCTGTGTTACCACAAGTTAACAATCCACCCCCAAATCTCTTTTCTTGCTCCATTGCCTGTTACACCAGTTAAATCCCACAACTCCCACCACCCTTGGTGTGTTGACTGATACATGCCCACACTAGTCTAGAAGGGACCTCTAATTACTGTCCACTAAGATCTACTGCCCCCCAGGGTAACAAAGGTGAATCTGTGTTGCCTTCTGGACTGACATCACTGACTCAGGCTGGAAAATGTAAACAGGTATGACAGTGACCAAAGGCATTCTGTTGGTGCACCTGTGCAGCGACTGTTGGTCCGGTGGGGGGCTCTTTGGGGATCTCACCTACAACAAAATGCCAGACAGTACTGCATCTCCACACCCCCACCCCCCACCTTTTAAACTGGAATGCAAGAGCCCACGATGGAGCCTTTATGGAGCCTCCAGATGGCTCGGCTGACGCACATAAGTTAAGACCCCACCCACCCAGGAAACAGCAGCAGCGTGTTGGGCTCGACTCTATGAGCGCACTGCCTTTTGCACATCTGAGCACACTTACTGACAAAACTGTGATGGTAGACAAACATCTTCAAGAACTCTCCTGTAAACCAAACAGCACTAGACAAAACAAACACTAGCTCATGCTCTCCACTAAACAAACAGACTATCTTATTTCCTCCAAAAGCTCTTTTCTCCACTTCCTTCTTGCTGTACCTGGTGTTGTAATTGTACAAAATGTTCTGCAAAAAAAACAGTATAATCATATTAAGAATCTGCAGCATATTCTATAATATTGTGTTAATATGTTCAGATTGGACATAAAATGTACTTAAGCAAAAACAAACAAGTCCTATTTCATTCTTCTGTAACTAGATGACGTGAGACTGGATACTGCAGGTGGAAACATGTATGTTGGGGGAAAAAAATTCAGGCAGACAAAACAGTGATGCCTAGATTAACAAATGTCTGCAATTGAAAAATGTCTTTTACAATTTAGGAGATAGCCCTGCTTAATCTGAAGATGGATTTACGTAAATGTGTGCCAATTCAAATTTCTGTTTTTATAATTACAAAAAGAGATCAGTCACAGAAGGGTGATCTCCCAAATCCAAGAATTATGTAAACGAATGTAATGCCCACAGGGCTTTCCTGTCCAATGCGTCTATTTAAAGAAAACAGACTTTCGGGACATTTCATAAAATCTTACTTTGTTACCAAAGTCCTTTTCATTTCTTACATCATTTCATTTGTGAGTAATGAGACCCAAGAAAAGCAAGACAACACAGCTACAGACTGATCCGGAAACTGCACCCACCACGCATTGTATATTTCGCTTAAAGCCATAACTGAGAACCCTATTGACTAGAATATCCTTTATTTCACCTGAATGCTCTGTTTTCCAGCCCCATGGATGACATCACAAGCGTCAATAGCTAAAATAGTCCAAAAACTTTTTTTCTCTTCTCAGAATTTTTTTCTCCCTAAAAGATTTTTGCAAAATGGATCATTTGTGTGATCTCCGGCACATGCTAGTATAAACCTATTTAATCTGACATCTGGACCCATTTAGAAAATCAGACGTGTGGTCCAAAACCAAAACAGAGTGCCCCTCGACTGAAACGTGATGGATAAACAGCCATTGTTCCTTTCTCGCCTCATCTTTTAAGATGAATCCCCTAATACAGGGCCAGACGTTGAGCAGAAACGTTCAATGACAGCCAGTGAGAGGGACTCTCATTCACAAAGAATTACAGGCAAAGAATGCATTGTTATTGGTCGAGACGATGCGCTGAATAGGAACGCCTCTTTCTAAAGCCTAAGTCTCCCACACCAAAACTCTGAGCCAATTAGCCTTCAGCTCACTCACATTGGCAAATATGACCCTATGCTCAGGGCTCCTGAGGTAACCGAGAACATCCTAACACCGACTGAGATTGATGTGCACTGTTTCCTTTTGGTTATGGTGCTGAGCGTCAGAAATGCTATGCGGCTATGTGCGCGGACGATGGAGGAAGGCGTGCGTGTGCCCAGAAAAACTCTCGGCCCATCTCACCCGGCACAGACTTGGCGAGAAGGTCCTCTGGAACGTTCTCCCACTGCAACAGGAACCACGTGGCTTGCACATAGTAAAGAACAACGCTGCAGAGACAGCCACCTTCCAACACACTTGCCGTCCCCCATTAATTATCTGCTACGCTAAAACTGAACCCAGGCAACCCTGTTCTGACAAACACAATATGGTTTTGAGGCTTATTCGAGACAGCATTGAGAGTGTGAAAGTCTGCAAAGACATCACAACCTTATCTAAGCATTCCCTTTTACAACTTATCTTGACTTTCTTGTGTCTCTTTCCATTTATCTGATCAGCCTAGAGGTCAAACTGAGTGCACCGTCAGACTGGATCTGTCATTTCATATCTTGGAAACACCTAGTAATTTGTCCTGTCACCTGTCTTTACTGAGGTCAGCAGGTATACTTCTCTGTATATCAGCCTATCTGTATATCTGCCTTTGCACAGAACACGTGCTCATCTTTTGTGCTCCAAGCTTCACACCTGCAGTCCGACTGTTGTGTCACTGTTCTAGTTTATTCTTCCTGATTGTGCGTTAAAAAAAAACAGTTTAGTCAAGATTCAGATAATTCTTGGTACATTATTTTGACTGTAGTGTTATTCATTAATGCTTTCTTATTTGTCTTAATTGCTAATCATTTTGCATGGTTGATGGTTGATAAAATGTTGAGCTAATAAACCACTCAGTGCTGGAGAGACAGCATGTGCAGATGTGGCCAAGGTACGTTCAACAGTGGGTACCGCTGAAACGACAAAACTGCAAATCCTGGCTGTGGTGTGCATGCAGAACATCTTCAGATTTTGAAAATGTGAGGAAGAACTGTTAAAAATCCAACCACAAACAAGATTTTTTCTTTCAAATACAGGAAGGCTAACCTATTGCAAAACAGGAGTCTAAAAAGAAATATATTTACCAACTGAAAGGACAAATCCACTATGGTCACGCTGTCTTATAAATATTTAGCAGTATACAGGTTTGGGCAGTTGAGTTCCTCCACTAACGTTAAAAAAACAGTACCGTGGCTTTAAATACATAGGTACAGATGGCAATACTTACACTGCCCACATGGTTTAAACCTCTAATTTGAATCCAAGGCTATAATTAAGAAACAAAAAATTAAAAAGCAAAGCATGGGGATTTGCTTTTTAAACATGAAACACAACACAAATTACAGCTAGACCTCTTTGATTTATGTGGTCGTTATTAAATATTTAAATGAATATATATATATTTTTTTCGTCCCCAAGTAGGACTCATTCAAAACGAAATATCATTCCACATGTACGATTTGGAAACAGGGAACCCCACTAAGTCACCGATATTTCTTAAATCAGAACAAAAGACAAATTACAGATGACATGTTAAACATTTGCGAGCGGAGGACTGTGTGTGCCTGAAAGCACTGGAGCTCGCCGCGTACCTCGGACTAGAACTAATAAAAACCCTTTATAATTATTAAATACAGTATAACGTTGCGGCAATATAAACTGCCCATTTTCAACAATGAAAAAAGTAAATAAAAAATGAATGCAATGGACCTCTTACGTTAGAGAAAATTTCGGATGCGTGCGTTTCTAAGTTTATGAATGAGATGACAGAGCTCATCAGGCGTCTGACCTTCAGAGACGTCAGTCCACTATTTCTTTGATGCTCTGATCAAAGCCTTATACTAATCTAAAAGTCGCACTAATAAAGCGCGTTTCAGTAATTAACAATTAACACTTTTATGGACCTTTTCTTCTACATCTAAACGTACACTTAATTAATGACAAAACTATTAATAATATTATGTAAATGACACAGTTTGTTTTTCGTACGTTTTGTTTGAGTGAAGATAAGGACTACCTCTGCAAGTTGGACAGCGATTACCAGATTCACTACATCGTGCGCTAGTAATTAGGGACATTGTCACGTACGCCCGATACAATTGTCAAATCGCAGTGTTGAGACGCGCAACGACAACTAATGAACTGCTGTGCACCGCGGCATTACGTGAAAGTACAGATATAAAGCAAAGCAACGAGGGAAAAGTTTCTAACTCGTTGCAATCGTTGCATGAACGAGTGTGCGCCCCCGAAACATCCTTTCAGCAGAGAACCGACACTTCACTGGTACCTCGATAAAGGCTCATAAAGGGAAAAAAGTTTTCTAACAACTTACCCGTCTCTATTTCATTAGACGTCGTCGTGGACAGAAACCAAGCTACAAAAACCGCAGCCACTTGCAAAGAATCCATGGCTCAAGTTGTGAAGCGGAGTGTGGCGGTGTGTGTGCAGTGTAGCGCAGGCAGAGGGATGGTCGCAGGTGACTGGCTCTGGAGGGGTACCCGCACTCAAACGTCAAGATGCAGCGCTGCGCTATCCCTGAGCGCTGCCCTGTGCGCGTCTCTGCACGGCACACACACATACACACACACGCACCAGAGATAGTGGGAAAACAGGGATCCTATTTCCAATCATGTGACAGGAAACTGAGGCGATGGCTTCAACCTGCACAAGTGGGCATGGAGCTGCTGATTTCCACTCCGAATTCACTGTGATACATCCCTTACTGTTTCAGAACACACCGACACACTTTATTAGGCAACAGTATATAGACAACTTAACCTGGCAAACAATGGAGAGTTTCTGCGAAAAACTGACATGCAGACATTTCACTGGCGTAAAAGTATTTTTTTTAAATGTATTCCAAAATTAATTCACCGAGCTGTAAATTGTCTACATTTCCTTTTCGTTGAAAAGTTTGTGTTATGTCCCACCTCACTAATCTACCCAGTATCATTATTTCTTGAAACAATTTAAGCGAATAAAGTTATCACCTTACATGCATCAGTATATATACAGCAATTTTCATTATATACTCCAAATGCAATACACCGCTTTCGCAAGCGCTGATTCCAGTGTCACATAACCCAAACACATCATGAACAATATTATGCTTCATTTAACTAACAAGCTATTGAGATAATATTTTAAAAGTGCACGATTGCCGAGAAAATACTAAATATATAAAATGTATTAATAAACGTTCAGTTTTCTTTATGTTAGTTCAAAGCGTTTTTGATTTGCTTTGATTTTGCGAAATTGATTTGCTTTACGCTACAACATATCCTAAATCCAGAACAGCGTCCTCTTGTGGACAAAGTTACATGAACTAAGAATGCGCTGTTTATTTTATTTTATATCATGTTACGTTATGTTACTTTATTTTGTTGTCGCTATTAAGATGTTGACTTCACACAATCAGTTCTAACCATAAATATGTTACTTGATTATTTAATCTTACAAAAACAGTTAAGAATCTGAAAACCCAAAAGGCAACAAACAGAATATTCGACGCCAATAACACACACTGACGCTGAAAGCGTTTTTGGAAATAGTTGCCTCTGGACAGTGATTTTAAAAGGATTTCAAATGACCGTACAAGGGACTTTATTAGTGAACAGTCAATCCAAAACAACAATAAACGTCTTTGATTTAATTTTAAATGTGAGGCTGGTTGTTTTATTTTAATGTAAATATTGTTGTTGCTATTACTGCTGTGATTTGTTGTATAAGCCTATGAAACGTCCATCGTTTCTTGGGTTGTGACCCAGAGTAATCAGTAAATATAATAGAAAACAGAGCTTTCTGATCAGAAAACGTTTTTTATTGAGTACCAAAATTATAACCTTATTTACATGTGGGCCTTTCGACTTAAAGGATGGCAGAGTCAGTCATCTTCTTTATCGCTTCATCCTGGTGAGGGTCGCGGGGAAGCCTGGAGCCCATCCCAGGACATAGGACAGGGGACACCCAGGGCAGGGTGCCAACCCACCGCAAGGCAAACACACACACACACACACGGCAGGAATCAAACCCTAGGCCTGGAGGTACGAGGCAACAGTGTTAACCACCACGCCACCATATGGCAGAGTAGCTTGTTAAAACAATGTATATAAAAACAAATTTACTGTAATATTTCCCATATAACATGCTTTAGTATGGATAATGTGTGTAGAGTTGTAAAGCTTGCACCAGCACCAGGCTGACTATCTTCTGACTATAATCATGGATCTTGCATGTCTGAGCATGTTGCTGTTGCATTCTTTGTGGTCTGCTACAGTTATTTTAACCCCGATCGCTGCCTTTTATCACCCAGCTGTATAATGTACTCTGTAGAAAAAAAAAATGAAAAAAAAATATAATGTCTGTTTTCTGACTGCACCTCAACACAACCTTTCAGCAAAGTTTGAAAGTGGTTAAGAGAAGTTTCAGAAAAAATGGGAGAATGAACTGGGACAGTTTTCTCTGTAAAAGAAGGTAAGGTAACCTAACCTTCAGCAGAACTTAAACCCCCACACATGTTCATTTGCTGTCTCCCTCCAGTCCCTTCTTCTTGTGTTTACTTTGGTCTTTTGCACTGACATGATTTCTTTTGTTCCTTCGTTCGTCCTTGCTTCGACGTCTCCAAAGAAACACACACACAAACCCACACAATCAGTAGAGCACGGATTCTGTAGAAACCACACGGTGGTCATCAGATAACTAAGCACAAAAGGCTGAAAAGTACCAATTCATAAACAAGGGCCACACTTTAGCCTTTTTGTTGCCAGAAACAATAAGTACTCTGTTCTGGAAGACATGCTGATCAAAATGTTTAGGACACAGATGATGTACACAGACAGAAGGACAGAGGTAAATAAACACACCCCTTTCTGCTGACCGCAACCAGACATAAGATTTTATCAGAATGTTACTTTGTCGCTGCTTTTATTTTCTCTGGACAATCCAAAATGTAATTTTGTCATGTTTTATATTATTTTTGAGAACCTGTATCTAAATTATCTGAAAGTGTGGTTACAATTATTTCAGCTGTTTAAACTTAATGGTTGGATATTTTGCTGAACTAATTAAGTATCGTTTTCAAAGATAAACTCCTGGGTCTCTCCTGAAGCAACAATTTAGTCAGAAGTTTCATTTTTAAATATAACATTATTAATGTTCAGAATTTGCACTGGAATGAGTAGTTAAAACACAAAACAAGCACATACATCAAGTGTTGATATTCATCAAAAATATTTAAAAACATGACAGGTTTGTTTGAAAACTTTATCAAAAGTGATATTTGTAATAATAGAAAAGATATTAATAGAAAAGAAAAAAAAAGTTTTAATGCTCTACAAAGTGATGTTTCAGTGTCCTGAAAGTTGCCATGAAAAAAAATGTATATGAGGAACATCTTCTAGTAGCTTCATAATTTAGTTATATACTGAGTTTTTGGTAAATTATTGACATATGTTTTTCATATTAATGTAATAAATACATCCAACAGCACTAACATATATAACAGAATAATTTTAACCCACTCAGAGGAGTTTGGACAGCCAGTTGACATTGGACCCTTTAAGCTTATTTTTTAATTGTGTCTTCAGAGATCCAGGACTTCAGTTGTTCTGCCTTTAGCTCAGTCTTTATGCTTTTTTTTCACCATTGTAGGTAATTTCACTCTTCCATGAAAAGCACTACATACAGATCAACTGATCTGAACATCACCTTTTAGAATTAAAAATGTTACAAGAGATTCAAATATATATGAAGAATGATGGATGACATGATTTTTTCCATGTGCCACTGATCCATGCGTTTCCTCAAGTCACCAATCTTGGTTGGCAACGTAACCACCTTAGCATACGCTTTCATGCATGAAGACCGATCAGTGCCAGATTGGTTTTTCTGAAAGGTTGTCTTCCACTGACCGTTCTACATACCCAAGTCAGTTATTCTCTTTTTGTTGTCTCTAATTAAGAACCAGTGTTGTCTTTAGGGGCACTAGTGAACTACATATGGCCTTTTCTTTGAAGGCTTTGCCAAGAGACAAGAAAGGGTAAAGTGTTAAAGAGAGAAACCATTTCCTTACATAGCTGTCGTGGGTGTTCTCATGGCTCTGAGTATGGGGACAGTTACAAAGTGACATTATCCCACATTACATTTTTCTATTCAGCTTTTTGGCCTTGCCACAGGTCACAATAAAATGGTCTGACTACTCAGGAGGCTCTAAAATTATAGGTAATGTTGTATAGTTCAGTGTAGATCTCAATAATGTTGGTAATTCGTTCAAACGCCTGCGACTTTATGACATCTGAAAAACTCATTGAAAAAAAACACAATTTCAGTGAGTAAAGTATATACAGTACTGGTATACTGTATATTTTTAACATGTTAAATTGTAGTAAGTGTTGAAACAAATGCTTCTAACTTTAATGATAATTTACTAGTAAATGAATTGTTACCAATAAGCCATAAAATAAATAACACTACAGACAACCGGTTTATAATACATATCTCTAACTGGATATACTGACAAGTGTGCTGTGACCGATGGCAAGGAAATGTAGAGCGAGCGTCTGGATAACTCTGGAAGGTTTTTAATACATATGAACATTTAACACAGCATCAGCCAAAGATACCACCTTAACCAAAGGCATCACCTTCACCCTTACTTAAGCCATGGTACAAGTTCCTCCCCCCAGTGTCCTAGCTGCTAAGTAACGTAAGTTGAACGCAACAAAGTGCTTTTTTAAAACCAGTTTCAGTAGGAAAAGCTTCTAAATGTGCAAGAAACGCCAGAGTAATAATATAACAATAACGCGGGTGGTTTGAATGTCAGCGACTTTATGACATTTGTGTGACTTTATGATGTCGGCAATTTCTTCAGACAAATGTGACATTTTCACAGTTCGATGTCATTCAGGTCTGACTTTATTGCAATCCTCATTGTATTACTCTACTATATTATCATGCTTGGCTATGAGTTTGGTGTCCAGTCTGACTGGCTTTATCATGAACACAAAAGTCAGTGGATTAAAAAGCGATGCCCTCACTTTACACATTGCAGGACATACAGTTAGGCTCAGCACTGTTATTCACTGTTTAAATCAACTGGCATGTTTGCTGTTACCACATATTACTCAGTAGTGCAAAACAGAACTTTGTTTGAGACAACAATATAAATGTGATTCTTTAGTGCTTTAGTGCAGGACATTAAATACGCTGGGTTTTTAAGCAATTTGTAAAAAATGACTGTTTTCAAAAACAAAATGTCAATGATGGTTGTAAGTGTAATTTTTCTTATCGTATACTTGTTTTGTGCACATATTATGGTTGTTGTTGGAGCTGAGGTGAGTGGGGGGGGGGTGAGGTTGTTGGCCTACATGAAAGGCTGCTTCCACTCATGTGAAGACACCGTGTTAAAAACAAAAGGAAAAACATGTGTTTCCATTTCAGGACGAGATGGCAATTCTTACATCCCTGCAGGTGGTCCTTTATTGTGTGGCAAACCTAAACTGTGGAATGCCGCCTGCCCCCCAAAAGGCTTCCTAAATGTTTATTTACTCTCAGAGTTAAATTGACATCAGCTTCTTTGCTGTGTACATTCACTGGTCTTGTTCCTCCACCCACTTAGCTCCTTAAATCACAAAATAAATAGTTTCGGTAAACAATAACCAGTATGGTTATCATTGATAATTTTATACCTAATGTCAATATACAGCATCTGAATGCTGTCATATTTTATAATGAACCAGAAACAGCTACCAGTGAATGTGTTATGTAGTTTTGCACATATACATGTTCCTGCAGGCCCAATACTGAGGAAGGACACTGATGTTCTCTACCTTGAGTTATAAAGTATTATCAAGTAGTTAATGAATGGGAGGAGACAGTTTTCTGGGGGTGGGGCAGAGCATAGTGACACACAGTGAAATGGTAGGCACAAGGTTAACTGCCCTTTAAGTGGCCATAAATACCAACAGATTGTACCCTGCTAACCAGCATGCTTAGAATGACTGGCTTCCATAATGACAGATGCAGCTTGCCAGAACCAGATAATCTACACCCATGTCTCAGATGCTGACAGGGGTAAAAGCTGCATTAGGATGTCAACACTTCTCTCATTTTGCTTTTTAAAAACTTTTCCTGAAACAAGATCACCCACTTCAACACCACAGCATAATATTTATCCCAAGCAATGTCTGCAATGGCATTTAATCAGTTAAAGTCCAAGTGATTCTGTGAACAAGATTAATATTACGCATATCCCTGAAACAGCCTGATATATCATTTTCCACCATAACCTTTGTTGTCCCTCTCCACGTCCCAATTCCCTACCTGCCAAAGTTGTCTGGATAGTCTCCAACAGCCATTTAGGCAACTTAGGTGTTATGCTCTAATTAATCTAAATGAAACCGGGTAAAACATGCCAGTGTTTGCCTCATTGGTATTCTGGCTCAATACCACCAAAGTTCCAGAGGCTAAATTTTATGCTTTATTTACCTGTTATCCTTGGCTTAAGTGTTTGCCCTGTTTGCCTTATCAAACTTCTCCCATTTATAAAGTTGCAGACATAGGAATTTTGCTGTTAATGTGTTTTTATGGTGTCGTTTATCTCTTGATTTTGCAACATCCTTCACCTCTTGATACCCATCTTACAAACAAAATCCTATGGCTGAGTGTATGATACAAGAGACTATGTGTTCACCTAGGATAGGTAAACATTTAGCTAGGAAAAACACAGAATAATGTTTGTAATCTGGTCAATATCCCCTTTCAAGCAATGAGAATCACAGGCATATTATAGCCAAAGATAGCTTAGGTGGATTGTTTTTTAACTGACAGATCCCTTCCCTCCAAAAAATGTACTTATTTACTTCCAGTGAAATGTTTGAATAAAACTGAATTTTTATTATTTTATTCTCTAAATGCACTCATCTATAAACAGAGCACCATTACATAATGCAGTATGTATACTTATATCACCCAGTTCAAAGGGACTTCAGTCAGAAACTAGAGTTACAAAGAAAAGTTGAAATACAGAAGTTGCTCATGGGAAAAGGTATCTCTGTTTGATTTTCTCTTTATCTAGCATACTGCCTTTTGTCTTTATTCAAATAGCTATTCCATAATAGCTAGTTATACAATCTTACACACAATGCATTTATAAATAAACAAAAAATAAACAACTAAACTGCCAAATTAATTTTCCATACTGAATTGCTGTTAAAAGGTAATGGTCCATGATACAAATGCAGGTAGTCTTGGCATACGTTTAATATTATAAGGAGCAAAGAAAAGCCAAATATGTTCATCTAAGCAAAGACAGTCTGTAATTACTCTAAGAAATGAAGGGCAATCTTTAAGATGAATCAAGTGTCTGTAATAGATGTGGCCAAAACCATCAAAGGATTTGAAGAAACTGGCACTGCTAAAGGCCGATGGTCAGGCAGACCTCTGATTACCTCAGAATCAGAGCAAGTTCATTTCGGTCATTTCTCAGCGTAACCCGTGATTAACAGACATCAAAATACATGTGCAGCTGAATGTTCCCAAAAGTACAAATAAAAAATTTTAAATCAGCTGTTCAGAGATTGCAGAATCCTAAACTCCACGTTGAAGAAATGGTGCAACACAACTATTGTTTAGAGCGTGGATTGAGAGCGAAAGACTCTTCTGGCCCAAAAAAACTAAAACACAGAAACTGAATATTAGAAGAATGGAATCCATCCATCCATCCATTCATTCATTCATCCATCCATTCTCTATACTGCTTGTCCAATGCAGGGTCACGGTAAGCCTGGAGCCCATCCCAGAAGGCACAGGGCGCAGGGCAGGGGACACCCAGGGCAGGGCAGAAGAATGGAATGTAAGTCAAGATTTGAATTGAATGGGTCCACTCGCCGAGTGTGTGTAAGACATAGAGAGGGTGTGCAATTCTGAATATGTGGTGTATGGTAAAGCACGTACTCAACGTTATTGCCTGGGGCTGCTTTGCTAGAACAAGGTCTTTACCAAATGTGTGGAGACCAGCATGGCTGTCGCAACACTGCTCAGGGGCATGTCATTTTATAAAGATTACAAATACCTGGGCAGACATTCACAGTGCAGCCAAAAATAATCCAAAACACATCTCAGTTTTACAAGAACTGTGGAGAAAAGAACATGAGGAATGTCAAACTAACACTTCACCTGCTCAGCATCTAGATAAAAGTCCTTAAAGCTTGTATATGATGACCCGAACAGGCAAATGAAAGCATACACATCTGGACACTGCTGCAAAGTGCTGAGAAGACACACTTGGGTGATTTTCTTTTGCTGAAACCTGTTACCCAAATCGTTTGTGTTTGGGAATCTGAAAGAAATGGTGCCTCCTTTGATGAATACAAGATTTCGAACAAGTTTACATTACCTCCGAACATTGGTTTAGCACTCTGTTTTGTTTGGGGTATTTGTTGATGTGTTTACAGAAAAAATATATGGGCTCTAGAAAGTGTACTTAAACCTTTCAAAATGTATTTATTTATGCAGGGTTTCTGCTGCTTTGGGTGACATAACCTCGGAAGTAGTTGGAGGTCACCGGTTTTCTTGGCATCCATTGCTGACAGGGAAAAACACAGACATTTTTGCGGCGGCATGCGTGCCCTCAGCTGTGCGAACGTTATTTCCGAGAAAGCAAGCGAGGTCCCAGAAGGCCTGTGCCCACACACAGTTGTCACACCCTATCGGTGGGCATCTCCAGCAGCCCCTGCTGAGCTTCCTTTTATTTTGTGATTGCGGTGGGAGTGTTGTCCCTAAACCCGACTGTGTTTGACCGTAGGCTGAGCAAAAACACATTTGCTGTGATGAGAAGCACATTCAAGAAGGTCTATTCCATTCCCACATGCAGTAAACATTTACAACAAGGGCATGTTTGCAGATGAAAGACAAGCCAGCTTAAAAACACAGCTCACACAAGATATTTTGGAACAACATATTAAATTTGCTGCATTTAAATGACAATTCCAATGCATTTTCTAATAAATTTGAGTGTAAGAATACACAAAATTCTGTCATATCTTTAAATGAGAGATGTAATGTCACTAGGAGTTTTTACTTTAATTTCATTCTCACAAACAATTTATCCAGTTCAGGGTCACGGCAGATAAGAAACAAGAGCAGTACTCTAGAGTTGCAAATTTAGAGTCACACGTCTATGAACTGTAGAAGGTTCTCACACGCACACACACACACACACACACACACACACACACACACACACACACACACACACACAGTTCTGAGGTTATAATTTGGGTCACACAGCCCTAAATGTGTTATGAATTCTGTCTCAGAATGACTATCATACACATCACCAACTTTGAGCCAAACTTTGACATTTAGTCTTGTAAAGCTCATGGTGTTGTGGATGAAGATGGCACAATCCAGCCTTATGACAGTCCTTAAAAACTCAAAGTATGAAGACGTTTTTTTCAACACGAACAACAATGTTATTTTTCAACCTTTATACTGCACACCTGTTTATAAAAATTCCCTGCAACACAAGTGCAGCAAAAACACATCAATATGCTAACGTGACGGTGTAATGTATGCGCGCGTGGGGCACTGCACCCTGTCTGCTGGGAAGCTCTAAATCAGCTGAGACAAGCCAGTGATCTGCGCCAGATGGGGACACCACTGTCCCCCTCTCCTACTGCTGGAGGCAGACTGAGGACATTAAATATGGATGCATCATCCTGACGCACATCGAGGGAAAGCGGAGGGGAGTGTGACTCACGGTGACCCACGCGCTGCAAAGATTCCCGTAGAGGAACAAAAGTCCACACACAAACGGAACCCTTTCGCACAGCTTTGTCACAGGAAAACACAGATTTCACCCTCTTGTTTATAAGCCCAGCTCACCACAATGGCTGTTAGCAGCTTGTGTTGCTACCCACGCAGTGCTAACTAATGTGACTTTCTGGTTCGTAACCCGAATGATTCTGTACCCCAGGAGTAGCCTTTTGCTGTGGGACAAATTGGCTACTTTGGTTACCTTAGTAAACCTTAGAAGTACATGTGTCACTAGCAAAAATTTCAAGTCAGATTTAATGCCATTTATACAGTGGCAGGAAAGATACAAATAATAATCTGAAAGATAAAATTTTCTGTCATGATGTTTTTTTGGGTTAAAATCTACGTAATGTCAAAAATGGATTTTTAAACGGGTAATTACACAGTATTTAACATATAGGTAGAGGATATGCAGACAGAGTGCGTATTCTGTAAATGTAATTTGAACTTTCCTTACATCTCTATCTTTGGACAAGGGACTTATCCAGGTAGCAGCCAAACATGTAAAATATGAATGGTCTTAACTTTGAAAAATTGCATTTTCCCCACAGACACTTCCATTTTGGAAATGCAGCAATAACAACCTGTATTTGTGAAACAAGCAGGAGTGAGGAATGTCAAGTACAATTCTGAAGTGGATGTGCAGACAGGCCTCCTTCAGAATAGTCTATCAAAGCGAATATTTATTTTGCACAGGAGCAAAATCATATTGCTGTGAAGTATTATACCTCTAAGTCTCAGATACAGAATAAGTACAATGATCCCACTGGCAGTAGTTTCCCTCATTAAAAGCAGCTCTTTTCAGTGCCTACAATAACTGCAAGCCTTGTTTGAGCGTTAACAAAAATCTAAATCACTCAGCCACTACACCTTATCTGTGCTTGGAATTGAATAGAGCCATCAGGTAAGATTTACCCAGCCACCCGTTTCTGGAGAGCGCAATTACAAAGTTACAGCATCAACAAAAGCAGCTATTTTCTATCTATAAACTGTTTAAAAGAACTGAAGCATGCCCAGATATCTGTGAAGGGCCTTGTGAAATGGACTTGATAAAGGTTAGATGGGGAAATGTGGCGTTCAAGGCCAGCTCTTTGTAAGCAATGTGAAGAAAGCATTAAGGGAAAGCAGGGTGAGCGTTTATACTGGCACGTGAAAGGCAGCATGGTACAGGGCAGCCTTACAGAGCTATCACGCCACATCAGACACAAGGCAACCTAATAGGCTTTAATTGAATTAGGGAGCTCTGATTGCTGGCTGACTTAAAGCACAGTTAAAGGCAGTAAATAATTAATAAACGCCTGCTATGCTTGTCAGTGAACAAACTTCAGGGTCCACCGAGGTCAGGAGTCTCTCCACCACACTCTTGGAGGAAACAAAATTGTCTCGGGGCAGAGAGAATTCGATCTGAGCGTTGCTGTCCAAAGGCACATATGTGTGCTTGTTCAGTGAAGATATTCAGAACAATTACTAGAACTCCATGCCCCAAGCAACGGACCACTAGCTACATTGTACAAAATAGGAAATTAAGCTTTTACATTTATTGCTTTATTTTTAACATTTGAGGCCTTAAAAAATGATCTGTGTAAATGTCAGTCTTGTCCTGTTTTACATGTGTACACCCAAAATAAAAAGTTACACAAAGTTACATAAAGAAGTTAATAATGCAATCACATGGTCTATGAAGCATTTTTTCTTCACCAATACATGTTCATTATATTTATGTCAAAAACATTTAATTTGCAGTGTTTGTGTGAAAGGGTATAAAGGTGTATTACAAATATTATTGTATGTACATGAGTGAGGGGCTTATTTACTGTTTCACTGCCTGAGTAGTTAATGTTAAAAAAGACAAATATTACTGCATAGTAATTGTCATTCATAACCCAAATATGAAGTCAATATTGTCATATTAGTGTGGATTAGAAAATATATATGGTTTTATCATGCACTAGTAACAAGAAAACTGAACAGACAAACAGAAATAGTGGCTGAAAAACATCAAAAAGGGGAAGAAAATGCACTCACAGCCGCTGCTCCCTTAAAGGCCAAAACAAAGACTTAAAGAAAGCCACTTCATGGCAAAATTTTAATCCTCCTCTATGGTGGTTATCATGAATGGAAAATCCCTTTAGGAGAAGCAAGATGAAACAGCGTCAAGCATTCAACGGCGTCTGGGTTGAACTCCAGTAATTATAGGGAACGACAAGATAAGCGCCTTACGATAGCCAAATCTGGGCGCACGCGCTAGCACAGAACGGGCCCTCGTCTTTCCCTAAGAAAACAAGGTGCACTGATTTTTATGACGTGCTTGGGTTGCGGATAACCCGCTGAGACCCTGGCCCAGACGTGTCGAGGAAATTACAGTGGTCATTCAGATCCTTCTGATGGATGGGTGTATTTTGTCTACCAGCAAGCAGCAGGCCTTAACACAGACTCGCCTGCCCTGGGTTTGCCCTCTTCCCCCTGAAATCTATCGCCAGGTGCTGAGCAGCACAGCTGGGGTAGGTGCAGCATGTGTGGCGTCAGAGGTTCACATGCGCCATATTATTTCAATTAGTTCAGGCAGAGGCCTCCCTCTGCTAAGATGGTGTTCTGCTGGTGGATGCTGGGGACCCCACCCCCCACTCTCTCTCCCATTCCTCCCTGGCGTTTGTTTTGGAAAAGAAAATGCAGTTTTCTGTAGAGCAACCGTACGGATCAACGTGAGCCCATGCGTCCCGTGTCGCTGGCCTGCGGTCTTGTGGATGCTGTTTGCCAAACAGATATGTGTACTGAGCTTCAGATATATTTCCGCCTGCTGAGGCAAACACCTGCAGAGGGCCGCATGGTGACCATTAGGCTCTGTAAACAAACCCATTCCTGCGACGAAGGTGGTCACACGGTGCAGCCGATGATCTCAGCACGACATAAGCATTTGGCATTGTTGGGTTAACAGTAAACAAAAATTTATCAAAAAGTTTAAGAACTTTTTTTTCAGCAAAACAAAAGTGTTTTTAATTTCAATGTGTGTTTGTATTACAACATTGTATTTCTATTACTCTGCATTAGTTAAAAAAAAAACACTGAAAGATGAAGGGAAAAAAAGCCAAGCCACAAACCAGTTATTTCAAGCCACATCTGAACTTAGACGAACTGTTATAACAACCAAAATGAGCAAAAAGACAGTAGTTTGATGACGCAGCCAACAAACTTTCACATGCCAAGCATTGACTAGTTTGGTTTGGCTGCTGTTCTGCTCTGCCAAGGGTATTTTAAGGTTGTTGAATCACTGCATTATTTTATGGTCTGCCTGAAGTATTCAGAGATTTTATTTCAAGCCTATCAAAATCACTCAGATTTCCAGTGATGTGACTTAAGTAATTAAGATGAGCGTACACTATAGGTTGGTGTACATGTATGTACATACGTGTACATAAAAACACATATGCACAGATGATGAAAAGGAGCTTCAGTGTTTTGCTAAACTAAGCAATTTATAGTTTGCAATAGGTAGGAGAGAAATAAAATGGCCACTGAGTGTATATTTCCATATACTGTAATTGCTCAACCATTTAATTTGTCAAACATCCTTATTTGCATAAAGAAAAACTGTATTCACATAAAAAGCAGTTTTGTTTGAATGGAAAGTTTTTGAAAATTTTCTTAATAATTATCATTTTGGATGTGGAGGAGGATCAACATGCAATTTACATCTGCATGAATTAGTTTAAAATGTAATGTCACTGCAACACAAAGTGCATTTTTCTGAGGTTGATGGCTATAGTGTTTAAAATTGGAATTTCACTAAACTACAATGAATATTAACGTACATCTGTGTACAAAAAAGCGAGGTACAGTGGAATATAATGAAACAGAAAAGGCAAACCGAAACATCAGACAGCAGACCTTCTCCTCCCACACAATCCTACACTGGTGATCAAACAAGTTTCTACAATGCCGGACTCTGAAGGCTGTTATCAGGGCTGGTATGTTAAACAGGGTCAGTGACACTGGTGACGTACAGGACATAAAAAGGAAAGCACTTTGTAATTCTCCTACAGCTGGTCATTTAAACTATAATGGATTGTGCTTTATATCCTTGGTGTCTTTGTGTCATTCTGATTAAAAATGGAACGCATGGAGAATAAACCCAAAAGTGTGATCATCTTAAGGACATTGGCTTGTTTCCATTCTGACGTCCTGCACACCAGGCCAGATTACAGACACTGTACACATTGTATGCTAGTGCTTTGTGTGCTAGTGCAGCCTGACTAAAATAGATACAATTGTGCACATTGTACATGCATGTTGAAAGCTGTTTGAAAGGCCATATGTATGAATGCTGTGGTATTAATAGATAGATGAAGTTGTCATCGTCATTTGTGTCACGCGCTGCTAGGCAATGTTGCTGTCATATACGCACATTTGCAGTGGATGAGTTGGAGTCCATCACTTGAGTGTTGCTGCAAAAAGCACAGGGAAGCAGCGATTTTATCAGAGACAAGGTGGATGTGGCACTGGGATTAATGGTACAGTGCTGCAGCCCAGTACATACAACAAACACACTATTTACTGGGGCCTGAGGCTACCAGCAAACTCAACTTTATATCAGATACACAGTAAATATAAAGATCATCCAGAACTGCCATGTCACTGAGATCACAATGGGACAGTGAACAAAATCCTCAAATGCTTTCACATTCATTCAGGCAACCATTTTAATAATTTCCATAGGATTAGTATAATTGTTTCATCGCACTCATTATCCAACCATGTATCCTTTGCAGGGTCGCAGGTAGCCTGGAGCCTATGATGAAAGGCAGGGTACACCCTGAACAGGGTGCCAGCCTATTGCAGGACATAGCATGCATGTAAATGGTGTTATTAAATGTCATTAGCTCAGAGCAATGACTAGTATACCTCATTTGTAGCTACACAAACAAATCCCACTGTAAGGAGATGTACTGCACAACAAATATATACAAAATCCCAAAAAGAAGCTGATCACTTCCTGCATGCAGCCAGCCAGATGGTATAGGACGCTTCCCAGGAAGTCAGATGGTATAGGACACTTCCCAGAAGTCAGATGAGCTGCACTTCTCATGTGTTTTTGACAAATGCATTAGAAATGTTTTTGAAGAATGCATTTGAACTTTATAAAGTCTTTTATTTTTTGATGTGGTAGATGTTTTAGCTATTTGTGTTAGCTCTGCTGCATCCCAACATGCAAAGTACACCTGGCTAAAACATGCAGCGTACTCTTTGTAGTTGGTTCAAATTGAGGTTGGGTCATGTTCACACCACAAACGAACCTCTCAAGGTTTTGTTTGGGACCAGACTGAGACCACCTCCAGTTAATGGTCTCGGTGCGGTTTTTTTGGTCTGCTCTTGAGTGCAATTAATGTTCAGACCAAACGAAGTGCACCAACAGGGAAAACGAACCAGAGTTCCATTCAACTGGACTAAACAAGGCAGGTTTGAAAACAGTGAAAAGGCATTCAAATAAATTTGCAAGATGGAGGTTTAAGCATTGATTAGCAACACCTGACCATGATATACGAGTCTCTTCTGTACAAGTGCGTATTTTAAAAGTAATCACTATTAACAATGTTGCATGCTTTTTGGAAGCAGCACAGAATTGAGAGAATGGCAAAAGTATTGGGTTGGTTGTCATTGAACCATTTTACTAAATAAACAGAATCCAGGTTACAGTGCTATTCTGCACATAGGCCACGTTGAGGCTAAGCATACTTAGCAAGAAAGACCAAAGGAATGATAATTTCTGTGCATTTCATTCTTTTGAGCCTCCAAATAATTGTCATGAGAGTTCCTCTATATTTTATTCACACTGCACATACTCTGATGAGTGCTAATAAGATGTTAAGCTCTTTGCAATGTTTTTCTGATCTTTTTGGGTTGGAACTGGACCAAAAGAGGGGGATTAATATGGGGGGTGTTATGCACTGTATGTGATCAAAAGGTATCACAAAAGAAGAGAACAAGATCAAAGTGATTCATTTTGATGGACAATCCAGAATCAGCATACTCGTATTTTCCTGTACACATAGCTCTGTAAATAACCTGTAAAATAGACACCAAAGAGTGGTCTGAAAATTTTAAAAACTCACTGTATTTTCTAACATAAAGCTGTTAAAGCTGCTTTTAACTGATTAATTATAGTAATATGATTTTCATTCATAACCCAATGTGTGTATACACATACGAGTACATACAGTATATAGAATATACACATTCTGTAATAGTCCCCATATGAGTACTAGGTACTACATCTGAAGATCTAATGGCAGCCCAATGGTACTATACTGTATTGAGACATACAGGTTTTTCTAAGGGTAATTCTTTAATGTTTGATTTATTATTTTATTATAAATGAGGAATTGTCACCTGCAAGATATACACATTTTGAAATTGCAAGTTTACAAAACAGTAATACAATACATTAATACAAAACAGTAATACAATACATTTTACACACTCACACACAGTGCTTGAGCTCCTCCTCTTTTTGCATTCTTTATACAGCACAGAAATGAACACTCGTTAAAAACGTTCACTAAAGGTCTCTATGTGTAAAGCAAAGCCCCCTACTGTGAGCATGTTTACATCATCCTCCTCGCTTTTGATGCCATCCAGTTATAAAATCAGCAAATAAATCTGATGTAAAATTGCTGAATTAATATTTCCATGGTTATGATAAGGAACATATACGAATCCCAGAAATATGCTGACCCAATTTCTTTATGTACATGTACACCAAAAAAAATGTACAAAGGCCACCATTGATTCACCTCCAATGAACAAAAATCAGACAAACATCAAACATCTCTAAAACAATAGCTCATTTTACTGCTTTTAAAAACAAAACAACTATTATGTACCCTAGAACCCTAGCATCTAAGCATAAACAAAAGTAAAAATTATCGTTCATCTTCCACTCTGCAAGTCAGCCACTGTGAAATGCTTTGAATGGCACTAAATCAGGCAGTAAGCAGGTGTTTACTTCTTATGCGAAAAGAATGCTCTTCACAAAGGCTGTTTTTTAAACACACAAACACAAAAGATGACTGCACTGTCAATTCAATTTTATTTCAAAGAGAAGGGCTGGAGAGCACAACTGTTTTTATCCAGATGGACAAAGCGTAGGGACACACAAACCTCTGCAGCAGTTAGACAGTTAGGTGTAGTCAGGGTCCAGGCTCTTCATAGATCGTCACTGTTCGGCCGCAATCCTGAAACAGACCTGAGAAACACAAATTGACTTCGGAGGCAAGAACACACCTTAGGCAGATCCACATGTCACTGTGTATGCAGTTGAATAAATGTGTACTAACATTTATAAATTCCTCACCTAAGTTATCACTCAGTCTATTCAATTGGAATATACAATATACATCTTGCTTGTGCTAACAATACAACCACACAATACAGAAAAAGGAGTCCAGTGTTTCTCCTAGAAAATTTTATACCAATGGTGGTTAGAGGATAATAGAGGTTTTACATGCACTCACTTGGTTATTATTTCTCACACAACACGGCACTTTTGGTTGGAAATTTCCATGTAAAGGTGAAGTAAAACACGGACAGTGTTAAGATGTATTTACTGCATGCAAATAACTGTCAAAGTTACCAATTACTTCACAATCGGAGCCTTTAGAACAAAATCTTTAAGAAAAATATAAATATATTAGTACATAAAATCCATATAATTCAATATCAAATATTAAGATATCAAATAATAAAACTGTAATAAACTCTCAAATTGGTGCAAACTGCAATTTGAACTGCTCAGCAGTTTGAAATTCTGCGTCCCATCCAGATGTTTTATGCTTATTTCTATGTGCTGGTTCACCTGCACCTTAAATGTGTCCCACAGCATCACTAAAGCTTATTATAATACCAGCATTAGGTGGTGCCATGCTCACTTTAGCGTTAATAGCAGCCAAATAACTTACGTTTTACTAATGTTAGTTGCAGTATGTGAAATCTTCTTGCTTTTAGTTAAACTTCAGCACAACACAGATTAACTTAGTGATCAATAATATTAAACTATTTTGTTGTCCAGGAGGGGCTGGGCAGCCAGTCAACCTTGGGCCCCCAGAGGTTTTTTTTCTCCACACTGGAGTTTTTGGATCCTCTCCTCTGCTGTTGATTGGCTTTATTCATATTTATTCGTATTGCTGTTATTTTGTAAGATCTCCAATTTCTTCTGTAAAGCGCTTTGAGTGGGTGTCCCCTGCCCTGCGCCCTATGTGCTCTGGGTTGGGCTCCAGGCTTCCCCGCGACCCTCACCAGGAATAAGCAGTTAAGATAATGGATGGATGGAATAACGACACTGATCACTGACACATCGTAACATTGGTGTAATGTACTGAACATGCAGACCAAAGACAAATACAATGATTTTGCTGTTCAACAAGAAAATACTAAATATCACAAACTTTAACAAGAAACGTTTTTCTATATAACAAAATCAGCACTTTCCGTTTTAACGTGAAATCTCGCTATTTTACAAAACCAGCATATTTCGTTAAACAAACAATTGGCCTGTCGTGCGTGCGCGGTGGGTTGAGCGTATAGCAGACACAGCAGAGTATCTGGGAAGGAGGAGGAGAGTGAAGCCGTGTTGCCTGTAGAGCTAAAGACATGAAAAGGAGGAGGAGACTGAAGCCGTGTTGCCTGTAGAGCTAAAGACATGAAAAGGAGGAGGAGAGTGAAGCCGTGTTGCCTGTAGAGCTAAAGACATGAAAAGGAGGAGACTGAAGCCGTGTTGCCTGTAGAGCTAAAGACATGAAAAGGAGGAGGAGACTGAAGCCGTGTTGCCTGTAGAGCTAAAGACATGAAAAGGAGGAGGAGAGTGAAGCCGTGTTGCCTGTAGAGCTAAAGACATGAAAAGGAGGAGGAGAGTGAAGCCGTGTTGCCTGTACAGCTAAAGACATGAAAAGGAGAAAAGTGGCCTGTGTGGCGGCTGCACACAGCTGTAAGGTCTGTGTGTAGGGGGCTATGTACTATATACATGTGCACGTGTGAGGCGAACGTGTTTACAGATGAGTCAGGGGAGGGGGCAGATCCTGCTATGTGAGAGCGCTGTCTGTACAGGTGTGGGGCTCTTACGTTTCTCCAATGGATCTTCCACAGGAGATAAAAGAGAAGAGTCTGTATAAAAGCACTAAGCAGCTGTGCTCATTTGCTCTTGTGACTGACATGCTGCAATTCAACGGTCCTCTCCCTGGAACAGAACTATAACATCTTCTACAAGCAGTGCGCAGTAGAGCCGCAATAATGACAGTTGCTAGCGCAACAATAAAGCGCAAACAATACAAGCGCAAACAATAAAAATAACACTACTCCTTTTTTCTAATAAAAGATTTGGTTCATCCAGAGTATTGCATCATTAATTTATCAACAAAATGCCAACTGCTGATCTTACTGCTGATCTTATTCCTCAAGATAACCTTTGCTCACGCATGACAGTGTTGAAAGTGCTTCTCTAGTTCAATGACAAATACTTTAAATCTACCTCGGGTGAGTGCAGCACACATTTCTGGATCGGCAGATTTTCAGTACTTGAACCGTGAATGAGCCCGCTGTGAGTCTAGCGAGTTTTACTGTTACCGGCTTTGTGTTATAATTTTTATTTATTTAATTATTTTCTAGATAGCTGTTCTGTTACATTTTGTACTAACTGGGGTACTTTTATTAAATATTTCAGAAAAAAACATTCCTGAACAAGTACGACAAGAATTAAAAAAAAAAAAAACAATGTTGACAAATTATGTAATTAGCTGTCAGATTCAACCGAAGAAACAAACTTCATGTTATTTGCAGCCACTTTTACACAAAGCGACTTCAGTATAAATTCATCCATTTCAGGTTCTGGTCAAAAATCCAGGTGCTCAACTGATATGTCACCTGCTGCCACATCTCAGTGTGGACTCTTACCTTTCGAGTTTCCTGTTGTGAAGAGCAATCATCACTATCAAGGTTATCAATGACATGGAGGCAAACGTGCTGCCCAGAATAATGCCCAGTGTGTTTTCTGCAGGAAGAACAGACAAAAACAACAGGTGGAAGAACACAACCACACATTAGACATTTACATCCTGAAACCTAATCTGACTATCAGCGCTGCACCACTGCTGATGTGTAAAGTATAGTTTTTGCTGATTTTATTATAATTTTTTTTAAGATCACTATATCTGGCTGAAACTTTATAAGGGAACACTATAAAACTCCCAAAAGAAGTCGAAATGTTTCACGCCAACAAGTTTTACAATCTGTTAAAGGCCTTTTTATTTGTGTTGTGGTTTTCAAACTATAAATCTGCAAGCAGGTTAATGGAATCTTTGTTGTAGTACAGTTGTGGGTTTGCACATCATTACTCAAAGTAATGAACCTCAAAACTAAACAGAAGGAGAACACTTAGCAAGATGCCTCAGATGTGATCCACCCAAGACAGTGTGAAAAAAACAAAAACATCAGCTTCCATTTTAGCTCAGCTGCCTTTAGTGACACCTCAATTCAGAGGCTGCTACATATTTTACACTGCATGCTAGGATCGTACACAAGATTATCCTGCAGCCTGCCTAGGTGCCAGGGGGCAGGCAGGGGGGTGAATTATGTCGATCTCTATACTTGCCAGCACTCCATCACTCTTTCTTGACCTCGCAGGGCATCTCTAGTTATTGGCAGCACACACATATCACTGCAACCGTAAGCCTTTAATCAACTGACTTTGGAGTTTTCTGCTTTGTGAATAAAATGGATGATTTATCAGAAGAACCCATCTGTAGAGAAATGATCGCTGCCCTTTTCTGAAATGGCAGAATACTGTGAAATCAAAGTTTCCAATTCAGCCTTTCTTTTAAATCCAATCGGACAGTTTTATAGTCACAGAAACAGAACAACATTCTGCCTGAAGACATAACAACCTGGTATTTTAATTTTGAGATACATTATGTGATCAGTCAGATTCAACATGAATAGTTATAATTGCTTACAAGGTCCATTTCAGGCCATTTCTCCCCCCAAAATGCCCAAAGTCAATTTCAAAGTCCACTGGCCAAACCCCGGTGTGCTGTCATTACCATTTGTGCTACACCAGCCGTGTCGTCGGAGCTGATAGCGCTGGTTTCCATCAGTATCACCTGACTGACACTAAATTCAAAAGTTGTCATTACCTGCTGCTGGCATAGAAAGAATATATTTCCGAATGCATAGAATTTCCTGCTTAGAACTTAGTTACACAGCTCTGGTTATAAAGTAGTACAAGATCACGGAAGCAGTTTGGTCAGACGCTTTGATCAAGGTGCAGCATGTTGTAGTGGGGACTTTTTGCCTTTCAGAAGTTAGACTCTAAATACTGTAAACGTCGTGCAAATTTCACATCTATGGTGACACACATTCCAGTCTGGCCAGGAGCGCTTTGCTAAGGACACGTGTTTACACAACTGAATGTGAGCATGGCGGTTTGCCTGTAGTGGCACAGACTTTCATAATCCTTCATCATCCTACATGTGGGCACTTAGCACTTCCTGAATGATATGTAGCTGTCCCACATTAGACCCAGATTCTAGTCAAGTTACTAGGAGATAAAAGGCAGATGATGGGATGGCATTCATTGAGTTCATGCAAGACTTGTGCCCGCACAACAGAAACTGTTTTTATGCTCTCCTCTTAGGCTGCTCCTGTACAATGGCCTAATAAAGGAGGAATGAAACAAAACACATAGTGGCTTTTAGGGTGCCACACCTCTCCTTGGAGAGATAAGGTGTGCCAAGATTACATCTTCCACACATTCCCCCGAAGGTAAATCACCTTTGCCTTGTGTCTGCCTTTGCACATTTTTTTTTTCTTGAGTGCATTACCAGCACCCTTCTGTGCAGCAATAAGCAGCCCTGCTGACTTCACCCCTATCAGTAGGGTTGTCACAGGAAGCCAGGTATGGCTGCCAAGACAGCAAAATGACTCTGGGCAGGGGGAGGGCGTAGGGGAGACAAGGGCACAACTCATGCAGAAAAAATAAAAAAAATAAAAAAAATTGCTTGACTTTACAATAGCAATGAGCTGCAGCCCATCTGTGTTGAGGACAAAACTCTCAGAACATGCAAACTGATGAAGAGGTGTGTGAATAGTAGCCATACTGAGGAAGAGCAGCACACAAACAGTGAGGAAAGGGGCAGCACACAAACAGTGAGGGGAAGAGAAGCACACAAACAGTGAGGGGAAGGGAAGCACAAACAGCGAGGGGAAGAGCAGCACACAAACAGCGAGGAGAAGAGCAGTAGAGTAACAGCGAGGAGAAGAGCAGGAGGGGAACAGCGAGGAGAAGAGCAGTAGAGGAACAGCGAGGAGAAAAGCAGTAGAGGAACAGCGAGGAGAAAAGCAGTAGAGGAACAGCGAGGGGAAGAG
>JABJVR010045659.1:51226-68506 GCA_025773905.1 Chitala chitala
AGTAGAGGAACAGCGAGGAGAAAAGCAGTAGAGGAACAGCGAGGAGAAAAGCAGTAGAGGAACAGCGAGGGGAAGAGCAGTAGAGGAACAGCGAGGGGAAGAGAAGCACATGAACAGTGAGGAGAAGAGGAGCACACAAACAGTGAGGGGAAGAGGAACACACAAACAGTGAGGGGAAGAACAGCACACAAACAGCGAGGAGAGGAGCAGTACACGAACAGTGAGGGGAAGAGCAGCACAGAAACAGTGAGGGGAAGAGCAGCACATGAACAGTGAGGGGAAGAGCAGCACATGAACAGTGAGGGGAAGAGCAGCACATGAACAGCGAGGGGAAGAACAGCACACAAACAGTGAGGGGAAGAGCAGCACATGAACAGCGAGGGGAAGAGCAGCACACAGTGAGGAGTACTGCTCTGTCACACAGGTTCCCTCTTCTGCAGCTTTGTGATAATCCATGGCTGAGCTCCAGCAGGTTTTATGACCATAGGTCTTTGTTGCTATGAGCACAGGATTTTGTTCTCCATTTCGAAAAGAGCAGTTTGCTCGAACCTCCCTGGGCGCGGACCCTCCAGATCCCAAACGCTTCAAGGCCTGTGCAAAGACCGGGATGGCCGCTTCAAATTATGATGGGACTTTTTTTTCCCTTTTCTTTTAAATTGCTGTTTGATCTGCGACTTGCCTTCGTCATGCTCTCTTGGCAGCTAGGGAACCTTGGGGACAACGAAATGCCAGATGCTGTCCTTTTGTGGTAATTACAGTCCTCTCTGTACCTCCACCCCACATCTTACCACGTTTCTGCTCTGTTCCTGATGCAACTTTTTCGCAATCAGGCATTTTTCCAGGTAGACAAATACTGCTCTTGTTTTTGTTGTTGTCTTAAACTCACTGACATATAGACAACCTACCTATTTTGATACAATTATTCCTGCACTGAGAGGTGCCTTACACAACATCCACATTGAACACTGCAGACGCACAGATTACAGTATGCCACGTTCTGAATTTCTGCTACTTTCATCCAAAGTTAATTTGGGAATAACTGCCTCCCACCATACAAACTAAAATTTGCATTCGATATGCTCTTCTACAACACAGCGATGATAAACTCCATTATAAGCATGGAGCCAGAAAAACAGCAATAATGAATGATTAAACATGGCAACATTAGCTCACTGTGCATCACTGAAAATGGGGAAAAGGTGAAGACTGCTCAGCAGGTGCATATAAATCACCCCCCTCCTGATCTCATCATATATGTCAGGCCTCCTTAACTTTTGCAAATGAAAGCATACTGAGTATATTGCTCTAACATTCAGTGCCATTTTTACAATGTCATTGTACTATTTACAAACCATTAGCTCAAAACACTGCAACTGTGCCCACCATCATGACGGACAGATTGTAAATATGCCCAAATTCATTTTTCAACAAAAGAGCTAATTACTTCTGGTCATGATTTCTAATTAGAACACTGTAAATAAAAATGCATACTTTGGTGGAACAGTGCGGCATTTGTTTTGCGTTTTGGAAAGAAACCTACACGGGTTTAGAATTTCATACTTATTCACATAGTTGAATATTTCGGCCGTAACTTTTAACAATAAGCATTCTCGGGCCTCTTGCGAAACATGAGCTGCCAGTGTAGTTTCTCAAGAGCTTGGTTGTTTGGTACACAGTATGTATCTTTGCTGATCTGCAGGGTCTGTGTTTACTGCTGTCTAGCTAGCTTAAGAAATGCACACTAAAACAAACAAACAGCGGTCACACTTGAAGACAGTGCTGCATGCAGTTCAGGAATCTTGGAGCATGTGTTTGTATCTTTCGCAACAGTGACTTTTGCTGTAGCTGAGCATCATTCAGGAGGAAAAATATTCCATAAAAACCACAGGGTAATGAGTAAATGATCCATCTTTCAACAAACACACAGAAGAAACCAGGCCCTGTTTTTGAGATGTGTGAAAATCAGGATGCAAATCCAAATCATGTGAAGATGAAAAATCCCTGCATATTATATGCAACTGTTCATGTTGAAATTTCATACCTATCATAATGTTACAACTAACTAAACACTTTAAAAATTACAAATAGCGTACTGAGCAGAACACCTGCTGGAACCTGTATTTTAAGAATGTAAATTTCTATGAAGCAAACATAACAACAATGAAGTACTTTATGTAGGAAAAACAGTATAATGAGGGATTGACATAACAAGCACACTGTCATCTGATGCGCAAAAATTAGATATTAAAACGGGAGAGGCTGAATGGAACACAGGACTAAACAAGGCAAAGACCTGTCTGCAATCCTAACACTGCCATCTGTTGGCGAACACGGTGAACCACAGCGCTAACTTACGGATTGCTCTCGTTCATAAAACACAGAAACAGTTCCCAAGAAAAGCCAATTTTCTTGATTTGCTGTTTATAGTCTAAGAAGATTAGAAAATCTTTAGCCATAAAAACTGGGTTTTAAATTTGTACTTCTTTGCAGAGTAATTGCTTTTACTAGACATACAGCGAAGAGTATTAGAAGAAATAATCCAATATAAATTTATTGGAATCTAACTGGATAAGTAAAAGGATGAGACAATTCTACTACGCAGACAAACAGCAAGTTTAAAAAAGGCATACCTGAGACACAGTAGGTGGTTTCACCTGACCAGTGGCCAGCTTCCAGACAGGTGCGATTGCTTGAACCTGAAAGGATAAAGCCCTTATTGCAGGAAAACATCACCACTGCATCCCTGAGGTGTGTCCTCCCTTCCTTCTGACCATTGACTGGAGTGGCCAGCCAACCACAAAACGTCACTGAAGGAAAAAAAAATTAAATATATTATATATATATATATATATATATGCAAACACACACACACATACACAGCACGTATTGCATAGCAAGACAACTGGTGGTAAGAGCACAGGATGGTCAATGTCCCACCTGGCTGTAGGTCTTCCACGATGCTCATATGTGTTTGAACAGTGGATAGAGAGGCCTTTCCCACTTCGAGGCTCCTCGTGCTGATGGCGTCGTACATGCAGTACCACGAACCCAGGCCCATGCACACCTTGGATGCTTCCCCAATTAGCGGGTCAAGTGGATTTGACAGGCTTGGAAGGGGAGCAGAATGTATTGAGCCATTTCTCGCCGCTAAGCGGTACACGTTCTGCAAAATCTCTGAGTCATAGGTGAAGAGGGACTTTTCATTTGTAATGACCCCTGGGGAAAACGAAAGCAGAACAGTGGCAGAATTACGTCCGGAATAGGTCCCGTGCCTTTGTTCTAAAAACACAACAGCAAATGGTGGCACAGGCTAGACTATTTATACAACACTGCAAGTAGCATTAATGAGCTATAGCGCTACCATATGTTCCCAATAAAAAACATGAAACACACCATTACCAAAACAATGATACATTAAATAAACTAACTGGAGGATGACCAGCGCAAAGCTATTTTAAAGTGTCTCAGCAGATGCAGGAGTCAGCAAAGTCTGAGCTCTGAAGGCAGAAGAGTTTGTTTGTGTGCACACCCTGTGAATGTCGTCTCGCCGAACATGTCGTTCGTGTGACAAGATGCTAATGTTGAAAGTGTCCTTGGAGCCGTGAACTACCTATACCATCACCTCTACCTCATGCTCTACCATCTGAGAGCACTGATTCCACAAACCTTGTCCACACTGCGATTTGTTTCTCTATAATACCCTGTATTCCATATGTGGAACAAGAAACTGCACAAGTACTGTAAAGCAGACAGCCTTATCCTTCTTTCACCAGACCCAGGATGGAAACGTGTGCTGTAGCTGCATCTGTGTGCTTACCAGTCGGGAGGCAAGTGAAACAGCAGCTAACTTTTCAGTTCACTTACAGTCTGCTCCAGAGCTGAAGATCACATCTCCACTGCTTTGGTTGGTGAACAAGATTGACCTGCTGAGGGTAAGGTTGTCTGGAAGGTCGCTGTTCCCTGGCCCCAGCAGGCCCCTCACGTTACCCACAAGTGCTGGGGAAAGGAGCACAGTGACGGTCATGCCCCCTTCAGGGGCACGGACCTCTACCCCCACCCCTGAAGGGAACAGCACGGTGACATTCTGTGGTGCAGAGGAGAGCAGGAGGACTCCTAGGAGAGAAGGTAGCACTGTTAGCCTCACCACATCTTACTCTGGCCTCTACACTTTTGCCATTTTTTTAGTTATGAAATGGAGGTAAGAAGATAAGGAATAATGAAAAAAATTCAACCAAAAAGAGATGATTTTATTAATTTGTCCATTTCTGCATAAAGAGTCAAGCCAATTCCACTCAAGTCTCTAGCAAATATTATCCAAAACCTGAAGGTCACCATACATCCATCCATCCATCAATTATCTTAACCGCTTATTCCTGGTGAGGGTCGCGGGGAAGCCTGGAGCCCATCCCAGAGCACATAGGGCGCAGGGCAGGGGACACCCAGGGTGGGGCACCAACCTACCACAGGGCACACTGAAGGTCACCATGTTGAACTGAACGTAATAAATTATACTGACAATACAACCATTACAAAAATGAAAAGGCGAGTCTCCAGTAACCTTACCAAAAAACCCTGAGTCAGTGAAGTGCTGAGAGTCAAGTCTCAAAAACATTTCACACATGCAGTTTTTGTAGGAAATTTACCAGCTCGAAGATGGTTTATTAATTGGACCTGTTGTAGAAATGTCAGAAAATTGACAACATCTAAAGATGGAGAATTGCTGGAGTCAAATTGCCATCAAAGTTACAGGCTGGCATTATGTGGGAAGAAAGCCGTGAAATTACTGGCTGAACATCATTAACTCTGTAAACAATTGGCAACTACAAAGTTTAATGCAGCACTAACGCAGAGATTAAACATCTTTTCAGACCTGATTTAACAGAATCCTGTAGTCATGTGACTGGTAGTAACATGGCGAAAAGATGAAAAAGTGTGGGCTGTGTATGGCGACTTGCGGCCTCTACTGGAAATGTTTACATGGCAATTTTAATGGGCGCATGCCAGATTGCATGTGGGAAAGCATCTACAGAAAACAGTAGTGAGCACAGAAATATGCATCTGTCCACTGATGGACATATAATTAAGCTCTTTGAAGGTAGATGCACACTTGTCTGGGAATGCACATCTGTTAAACTGGACTACTGTGTGTGGCTTATTTAAAAAGACCACACTGCTGTTTTATGCTGAAACAAACATGCTGATCTGAACCTCTTTTGCACTGATACGCAAAACTTCAACTCTGCAGCTCAACCACAACATTTGCAGTCCCAGAACATTACAGTATTATAGATAGTTAAGGTGACCAACAAAGTGAACAGCCAAAGAAAGCTTGTGGCCACAGTGCCAAACAAAAAACCTTATAGTAACCTAAAGAAGCATGCAAAGAGATGTGTAAAAAGACTTCAATCTGCTACAGAAATTTGCTAAATTATTCCACATATGTCCAGCTCTCACACAGACGTGAAACAACAATTTCTGGCCCACCTTTCAAGTTCATCTGGCCTTGATGGAGGACAGGGAGGACCTGCTGGTTCCTCAGCACCTGTATGAGATTGTCCTGAGTGAGGCGCACCTCAATTACATCAGAGGTGTTCTCCTTCATTGCCACTGCCGACAGCCGGATGGTCTTACCCAGGGTGCCTGGAACATGAAGACAAATCAGAAAAATCTACATCATTTATGTCAGACTTTACCACATATTTCAACACAGTAACATTGGTTCTCCCGAATGTGTCTCTCTCACACGGCTTCCTTCTCCATTTATTGGACAGTCACTTTACCGTTGTCATAGGCTATGAAGCAGAGAAGGTGTTGGCCTGTGTTTTTCAGGGATGGGGGGAGGTGGAACGACCAGGCTGCTCTGTGCACAAAAGGCCCGACGTGAAAACACCGGAGCCCAGAGTGAAACCCAGTGGAGACGGTGACTTGAGTAATGGCCACTCACCGCTCTCCAGTTTCACAGGCTCCATTCTGCCCTGAACAATCAGCTCTTTGTCCGAGTGCACCAGGTAGTATTCCCCCGTCCTGCTGAAGGAGGAGCTGGTCCCTCCAAAGCTTATGAAGTGTAGGTTCCCAAACACAATGCCTTTGAGGGAAAAATTTTGTCCACCATGACAAGAGGGACATACTGACTGATCCAGTCAAAGCAAGAGAAGAATAGGCTGCCCATATAATACTGCCTTCCACCTTTCCGGGATGTAAAATGGCTTCATGTTGGTATTAGATGGGGTTATGGGCTTTCACTACCTGACAGGGCAATCTGTAACTATCACTGTAACGATCACCATGCAACAAATCAAATAAATTCATCAGCATACAGTGTTTTGAATGAACATGTTGACTGGGTACATGTGCAGGAAGGATGATCAAATGACCTCTGTGTTTGAATAGGAACTTAACGCACGTTTCAGGGTTGAAAGCATGGCTACTTCAACAAATAAAAATGAATCTTTAACGACCATAACGGGCCAGGCTCTCATAATATTTTGCTTCAAAATAAAAAATCTTCACTGAACTGGAGCATTAGAATTTTATTTGGTTCAATGCCCATTCTTGCTTAATATCATTGAATTTGCCAGACATCTTGTGCCAGTGAAGTGATAAATCTGCTCATCTCCAGATGTTTGGCAGGGTAAACCCACTGGCCGTTTAAAGGTAATTAACCTTACTTTAACCAAACAACATGTTGCTTAACCAGTAGGGAGTGGGGTTACCATGCTTCTCACCTGCTTTTGGGGGACTGTAAGTGTTGCAGTCACTCGATGGACGATGGTTTAAGTAAACGTGACAATTGTCAGACCACAAACAGCAGAAAAAGAAGCTGTTGACATCATAGAGCCAATGGGAGACTTTAGGGACCTTAGCAGGCTTTTTGTAGGGAGGTGAGCCCCAGGCGTGACCCCGACCTGGAGTAATCCCCCGTACAGAATCACCAGTCAGCACTAGATTGCCAGTACTGTCATAGCAGCAGTGTTGGCCTGCTCTGTATCTGGAACTGCAGAAGAGATGCAAAGACAGACTTTAGGGACCGTGGTGAAATGATGAAATGTCCCATTTCACGCTGTCATATATTGCAAAACATGACAAAGCCTCACTCTGGACACGACAACTAAAACATGCTTGCACAGAAAATTTTATCCTTGAAGGCAATTAAAATATAATAGAAACATGTAATTCAACATCAATTACTTTACAGAGTATGTATTCATTTTATTTTATGAAAGTAGTGAAATAAGCAAATCACAAATTAGTAAAAGAATTCCAAAAACACGGGATATCCAGTTTACATTGACCAATCTTATACAAACTTAATCTCTGGACAGTTAGGCTGAAGGCAACAGCAAAAAAAGCAAAAACAGCAAGGCTACAGCAACACTACAGGACACTAGGTGCAAACATTTGTCACTGAAATTAAACCGATTATCTTTTCTTTATATTACAGATTACCTTTTCATTAGTAATACATAAACAGAGTACATATGTATTGGGTATTATACGATATGTGCCATAAAAACACTATACATGTTTACATGGAGTGCACATTTGACTTTAGATAATTATATTATAAATACATTTTAATTAACAGGACTGTATGTCCAGTAAAAAAACATACACAGTTATACACCTGTATCCTTGGGTATTACATTCCAAGTGCTACCTAGAACCAACTTAAATCACCCTTTTGTTACGTCACTGGTCATATTCGCTTTATTGTTCTGTGTCCGTGTGTCTCTTTGAACTAGCGGGAATGATTATGAGTTGATGAAGTCCCATTGGTTTTCAGGAATGCCAATCAAAAGTCGGAAGAACCAATAAAGAGCCAAGACATTGATGGTAAGTCTACAGTTTGAGTATAAAAGTGACTTCCTGGAATATGTGTTATTGGGTGGTAATTACTCACTTGTAAATATAACTATCACTTTTTCACTACCAAAATTTATCCTCATTACTGTCTACTCCAATGCTACCGTTTTCCACAAGCACTCTGCAGTTCCCATCGGCTTCCACTGTTACCAAAACAGAGGAAAATGAATCAGTACTGGCATGATCACTACATTATGTTTACTCTTGCCTATACAGTACGCACTTGACTGGCACATGGTTTGAAAGTTGTGATCCGTGCATCTTTGCAATTTAATTTTTTCCCCTCCGCTGTTGTTGCAATTAAATGGATCAGCAAATACCAGATCAGTGGATATGGAGGTCCTGTACACCACGTATTACCATATTTCACTAAATGCAATCCCTGGCTACATGTGAGGCCTTCAGAACACATCCCTTGGGTAAACTGCAGGTCACCAGTGTTTACTGGTTATGGTACATCTTAGGGCTCGCAAAAGGGCTGCTTACTGCAGGAAGTGACAGGGTATAACACGACATAAGTCAACAGTACACAGCAACTGCAAGCACATCTTAAATGAATGTTCCACATTACTCAGCACATGCCTGCAGCTCAGTTATAATAAACTTGACATATAATTACAGCTGTATTAAACAGACATCAGCGTTCTGTTTAAGATGTCGTGTGCTCAGGACAGCTCACCTGGCCCGAGTGGCCTGCACGCAGTGCACACTGTCAGGGTGGTAAGTGCACTCGCTCCCTCTCTCTATATCACAGTCACGGTCTGCCTGGAAAAAAACGTGATGTTCCATCAAGCACTGCTCAATTTGGTTCACAGCAACTAACACAAGTCATTTTTATATATGTACAGAACCAATTCTTTCAATCGCAAATGCAGGTTATTTGACAACTATTGAAAAATCATTTTCATGCATATATGCAGTGCAATTATCCCCAATAAAGGGATACAGACTGTATCATTATCCTATCTGCTGGGTGAACAAACTACAGAGATACAACTCTAATGATGCCATAAAAACCCGTGTGATGAAAGTGAAACTGTGAAGAGGTAAAAAGTGTTGCAGTGCCAACTGAGGGCAGCGTATCTGCAATAAAGAAAACCATGCACACGAGCTCCCTTACGTGAAAGCGTGCCGTGTCTGCGCGGGCCTGGCGCAGCGTGCACGGGCAGTCTGTGGTCTTGTTCAGAACGCCGCCCGACTTTCTGTCCATGCGGTCCCACTCCAGACACCGTTCCTCGGCCCAGGTGGCCGAGTCCTGCCTGAACCCCTCCTCCAGCTGCCAGGCGAGGGCGTGGGGCTCACTCCATAGAGAGTTAACGTTGCTGCCGCAGAACCAAAACACCTCAGCTTGACAGCTCCCGTGGTTTTAGGCTCAAACAAGCAATTCAACATTTCTGTGTAATTGTCCTCATGTTTTCCGGTACATTTAAAAATGCTGAAGGTAAAATGCTGTGAATCTTTTATGCCGTTGCTGGAGATATAAATTTTTTATATGCAAGAGTCTATCTTTGGATTACAATTTCAGGTTCATTTAAAATATGAAAAATAACTTACCCTGATCCATCTGGGTTTGAAGATGGGCTTACTCTAATGCTTCCCACAACCCAGTCTGAGAAACTCTTCTCTGCTGATCTGGGGATGAATCTAAACCGGCCGTCATTAGGAAGATCTCTGGCGAGAGTATAGAGGTACATCCATTCTGGTAGCAAGGATTCAGAATGAGGTTCCCCTGTGGTGAATTACAATGGAGTAATGTTCTACCAGGTTACTGACATACAGGTACATAACATCACTATTAGTCACAGAAAAAAACACAAACATTTAAATCTTAATAATAGCAATGGATTATTAGTCTCCAAAGAAAACACTGAACTGTGCACAAATAACACACCTGTCTCTCTGTAACCCCAAAGCTCTACATTGACCTGGTCTGCATTGATTAAGGAAGAATTCCATGTCATCTGCAAGGTACCACCACAGCTGGGAGTTCCATAGTATTGCCATTGTGTTGAATTGACCAGAGTGACTTTCAAGCCAAGATCCACATCATCAGAAAGAACTTTAAAATAGTAAAAATGCACAGAAGACATACTGTTCAAAATCATGCTTTATAAATATTTGTACATATAAATCACCAGATGAATGTCCCCCTCATAATATTAACTGTGAATGATTCTGCTACTTTATAACATACTTTTGCCAATTACAACATAGTTTTGAACAAATAGGCACGCTGTCTGATTATCAGCATTTACACTACCAGTCAAATGTTTGGAGGCACCCAATTAAATGCCTGCTTAAACTTGTCTGGACAGTGAGGGAAAAACAGCCAGCAAGTGCTCTGGAAAATGGTAGTGTATAAGCATTGAAGTAGATTTATTTGTTCAGTGGCATAACTAAAACAATACTGGGATAATGCTCACCTGATAACCATGTTCCTTGTCTACTGTATGTCGTTCCATTATCTACTGAAATCTCAAAGGGTATCAATCCTGCTTCGTACAACAAAGGTGAAATGCAATGACCATGGCCATCTGCATCAACATACCCTTTTGTTTCAACCTCAGCACCAAACCTATCATGTGGAAAAAAGGAGTCAATGTTCCGAATAAAAACACTTCACAATCCCACTCCCGACACTTTGTGCACCTTAAAAATACCTGCAGATTAGATTTGAATCCTGATCAAATGTGACATGAAGGATAACAAAGTCAGTGCCACCAAATACTGTCCCAAAATGAGGGGAGATGTCCAAGCAGAACTGCCTATGATCTGCACAGCACTTCTCAAGTGATACACAGGTTGCGTGACATGAGCACGTCTTCAGGTTTTCACCACACTGTTTTTGACATGACTCTGCTGCAGATAAAATAAAATTATGAGCCTTCAGTGCAAATATAAATGGAAGCTTGATATTTATTCGTGCATTTAAATACATTACCAGTCAAAAGTTTGGACACACCTTTTTATTCAATTGTTTTTATTTGTATTGTTTTCAACGTTGTATTTTAATACTGAAGACACTGAAATTACGAGTTACATATTTGTTCTAAGTAGTCAACAAAATGTGTTAAATAACCCAGAATGTTTTATATTTTTGATTCTTCAAACTAGCCACCTTTTGCTTTGATGTCAGCTTTATGAGGTAGTCACCTGAAATGGTTTTTCTATAATCTTGAAAAAGTTCCCAAAGGTGTTGAGGACTTGTTGGCTGTTTTTCCTTCAGTCTCCGGTGCAGCTCATCCCAAACTATCTCAATTTAAATAATGGATTTGGACTTAGATTGAGTGATTGTAGAGGCCAGGTCATCTGATGCACTCCATCACTCTCTTTCTTGGACAAATAGCTCTAGGTTATGTAAGAGGTCTGTTTGGGGTCATTGTCCTGTTGGAAAACAAATGATGATCCCACTAAGTGCAAACCAGGTGGGATGACATGTCACTGCAAAATGCTGTGGTAGCCATGCTGGTTAAGTATGGCCTCAGTTTTGACTAAGGCACCAACGGTGTCACCAGTAAAGCACCATCACACCTCCTCCACAGTGGGAATCACACATTCAGGAACCACTTGTTCACCCTCTGTACAGACAGTGGTTAGAACTGAAAATCTCAAATTTGGCCAAAGGAGAAAAACCATTCCAGGTGACCGACTCATGAACTTGATGAGAGAATGCCATTAGTGTGCCAAGCTGTCATCAAAGCTAAATGTAGCTACTTTGGACAATCAAAAATATAAAACACATTCTGGGTTGTTTAACACTTTTTTTACTGTATAATTCCATACATGTTCTTTCATAGTTTGGATATCTTCAGTATTAACGCACAATGTTGAAAATAAGAAAAATAAAGAAAAAGCACTGAAGAATGTGTGTCCAAACTTTTGGCTGATAGTGTATACACACTATTATTTTCTATTTTGAGTAATATTAGGTGAACAAGTAAAATACAATAAAAGACAATACTGTACATACACTGCCTGGCCAAAAAAAAGGTCACATTGTGCCTCTGGAGGCAGCGTTATTAGCTGGTATGCTTCAAGTGCTCTGGTCTAAGCTCAGCAACATTATGTGGCAACAAAATTAAGGCTGCTGAGTATCTGAACCTACTGAATGGCCAGATTCTCTTTTCAGTGGACTTTTTCTTCCTGACAACATGGGCTTATTCCAGGCTGACAATGCCAATATTCATCAGGCTAAAATTGTGAAACCAGGGTTCAAGGAGCATGAGGAATCACTTACACACATGAACTGGCCACCACAGAGTCCTGACCTGGCCACCACAGAGTCCTGACCTTAACCTCCTTGGATGTTTTTAGGATGTGATGGAGAAAAATTTAGAGAGTGGCTCAAGTCTATCGTTAACACTACAAGATATTGGTGAAAAATGAATGCAGATGTGGATGAAAATAAATGCTGAGACATTGCATAAGCTTGTCAAAACAATGCCCCAACGAATGCACGCTATAATCTAAGATAAAGGCGGCCCAACAAAATATTAGTGTACAACTTTTGTTTTGGTAAGGCAGTGTATATTCACATCTGTCAAATGTACATATAACTAATGCAACCACGTTATACAATGCTGCTGAAAACATGACCTACATCCATTCTAAAAGTATGAAACAACTTAGCATCATAGTCATCAGTCCAGTCCACTAACGACAAATACAAGAAGGCGCACGTGTACCAGCGACATGTCACAAACTTACCAGCTACAAATGAGATTAAAAATGTCACTTTAAAAACGACGTGCCAAATTACTTTCCAGCGCTTCATAACTAAGAGGCACGTGCATTAGGGTTATTCACCCAATTTTCTTTACAGAATAGTGTCGACTATTGCTCGGTGATGGTTTAAAATTAAGTCACACTATGCATAGTTCCAGTTCACCAAAGTTTTCTACCTTGCAAGTTTTAAAACAGTCTTAGACTAACTCCGAAAAACTTAAAAATTTATCCAGACAAATGCATGAAGAAATTAATGTCAAACAGAGTAACTACAGTTTATAACGGTCACCAATACCTTTTATAACCCTAACTTATAAAACTTTACGACTGTACAACTCACTTGCTGGCATAAGACGCATAAACTGTCTGCTAGTCTAAAATCTCGCGTTATGAGATTTTATCTGCTTATCCTAAAATCTCGCGATATGAGACCTTAGCCGTCACGTGCTAAAACAAACCCAGTTACTTTGTGGCTTGAGAGTCCAGAGAGCTGGTTACATTTCTGTCAGTCAGCGTTCATTCATTCATTAGCTTTATTTGCTTATTTCTGTTTGGTGCCTGATTCCATCTAATCTATATTGTACCGAGTACTCAGTTAGTTAGCCTGTTAAGGATTACATTTTAAATATACGATAAATAGAAATAGCTCATGTACGTTCTTTGTACGATTGTAGCTTCCCTATTTTGCTTTTTGGTATTAAAATGGTTAAAAGTAAGAAAAGTGTGCATGGACGTGAAAAGGCTGGACGGAAAGACAGTTCTTATCACAGGTAATTTAGCTGTTGGTTGTATGTCTGTATTCCGTGGTCCCCTTCATAACCTGTGTAGTGTCGTTAGTTCTTGAACTACTGGCTCCCCATGTCGCTGCTTTTTGTTATACTTGTGTTTTTAATGATACTGAATCCAAGTTATAAGGATGTATTTTTTTTTCTTGTTTTAAATTTAGTTGGTGTCACAAACAGGTATTTAACAGCTCGTTTGCACTTTAAAGCTTGTTAGACGTGGTGTTAGTCTCACTGGTGATCATACAGCAGCAAGCACAGTGTGTCAGTGACTTAGAAGTAGTTTCGCTGTATTCTAATTGCAGGAGGAAATTCTGGAATTGGCAAAGAAACAGCAGTTGCCCTGGCAACACGTGGGGCTCGTGTGATCATTGCTTGCAGGGACAGCGAGAAGGCTGAAAAGGCGGTGCGGGAAATCAAGATGAGGAGCCACAACCTGAATGTGTTCTATATGCACCTGGACCTGGCTAATCTCAGGGCCATTCGGGAGTTCTGCAAGGCCTTCATACAGAAAGAGAAGAGGCTGGACATCTTGATCAACAATGCAGGTTGGACATCAACCTGCTCTTTACCACATTGATCAAAGTGTTGTGGTAGTTTTAATGCAATGCATTCTTTACCAGTTTCTACACAGGTGCAGTGTGTTCATTATTGTTTTAATGACTGTGTGTGCACTACAGAAGTTCGTGAAGTGTCACTCTCTGGTGTCGTTGTGTTGCATTTGGACAGGGATGCCCAGTGTCCTTGACTGGACAGATGACAGTTTCAGCATGTGTTTTGGTGTGAACCACCTGGGTCACTTCCTGCTGACCAGCCTGTTGCTGGGCCTTCTGAAGGAGTGTGCCCCGAGCAGGGTCATCACCCTGACGTGCTCTGCCTACAAGTACCAGAAGTTGGACTTCCAGGACCTGAACTACAACCTTCTACCCTTCTTCACCTACTGTCGCAGCAAGCTGGCCAACATCTACTTCACGCAGGAGCTGGCGCGGCTAATGGAGGGGACGGGAGTGACTGCCTATGCTGTGCATCCAGGTGAGCCGCACTAGGGCGCAAAACCCAGCATGCACTGGGGCTGACACGTTGGTAGCTGCATCACAGAGAATATCTGTATACCTTTAATCTTAGGCTGAGAAAATAGGTCAGTACATCAAAATTATGGTATGAAAACGCAAGCCTCATTATAGCAAAAAACAAAATTACTCAAAAATGAATGGTTGAATGTTATTCTGATGAGTTTGTCTAATATACAGACGTGTGCAGGCCTGTCTATTGATCATGATAAAAATTGTCTTATGACAGGACGTTGTAATTGAGTTGCCCTTTATGGCTCTCTGTAATGCAATGATGTTACCTTGTGTCTGCTGGGCTGTAGGTTTGAGTGCCGTCTTGTCTAAGCATGTCTAACATCCATGTACTCCCAGTATGTCAGTGTCATCCAGCTAATCTGTCTCCTTTCCACGTGCTTATGAAAAACAGAATGATTGTTGGGTGGGTTATTGTTGCTGGTTTTCCTCTTGGCTGCCGCAAAGAATGGCATAAAAATTTCACATGTTAAATGATTAACTTCCATTGTAGACTTCTAGAACCATGAAGACTTAACAATAAATACCACTACTGCCCAGAGATTAACCCCCCTAACAAACTGAACCCCCCATAACATTTCATACAGAACAAGAATAAATGAATGAGTGATATAGGATGGTGTACTTGTTTTATATATATATATATATATATACACACACACACACACACACACACACGGATAGCATTTTCAGACGTTTATGTATCGGCTACAACACATGCAAATGTGCTGAAGTAAACAAGCTTGTCTAATTTGTTTGGGGCAAACAATGGCAGGATTCTGAATGCTCACTTTTGTCTCCAAAAAGGCCTGGGTACATGATTTTCACAGGACTGCACTGACTTTACTATAACTGGTGTTATGGGCTCACAAAGTAACGTGCAGCACAGTTACAGCGTGACACTCCTGTTCTGAGCACATGTTAAACAGGCGCTCATGCAGTGTCTCACTGCTGCAGCCTCGCTGTGAAGAGTGTGATGGTCGTTTGCCATGTCTTTCAGGGTACGTTCAGAGCAACTGGACCTGCCACTACTCGGTCCTGTTCCGGATTCTCATGCAGGTGGTCATGTTCATGTTTTTCGTGCCCTGCGAGGTCGGTGCCCAGACCGTTGTCCACTGCGCCGTGGCGAGTGAGGTGACGTGCCACAGTGGGGGGTATTTCAGTGACTGTCAGCCTGCCACGCTGCGCCCATTTGCCAAAGACCCTGGTGTCGCTAAGAAATTGTGGGAAGTCAGTGAGAGACTGGTGGGACTCTCTTGACAAATTGGTGTGTGTGTGTTTGTTCGATCGTTTGGTCTTAATTTATACAATACATTGATATATTACAAGAGTTGGTCTGGTTAACTTCAAAGAACAACATTTCTTGGAGTTAATTTCTAAAAATGTGTACATATTGATATTGTAAAATAAATTTAAAGCAGTCTAAAATGTTTGTGTAATGAAATGTGCATTAATATTCTCTAATGCTTGTACTTAAGTTCTCAATTTGAGGCATTTCGTTAGCAAATTCTTTAAAATGCATGTACAGCTAAGTCATTCCTGAAGTGATTCCAGAGAGGAAAACGCTGCTTGTTTTATGTACATGTGGAAATGTATATGTGTAATAACTCTCAAAAAGTGATAAAGGAACACTTCAAAGGAAACATGTTGTTTAAAGTAATGGCTTTTTAATGTCTGCTTGAGGAGATGGGGCGAACGTGAAGGAGATATTGCATGCAAAGGATAAGGTCCACTTTGTAGTGTAATTTCACTGCCACCAAAGTAACTTGGACTCACCTGACAAATCCTGTGACTGATGTGTCCAGATGGAAAGGGTGTTGGAGACATCTGTCTGATGCACTGGTGGGCCCTATGTGGGAACCTCGAGGTCCTCACGGACATCACAGCAATGGAGAAGGTTTGGTGCTTTGTAACCTTGGCAGGCCTTGGAGCTGGCTGGAGGTTTTCCACACCAGCTGTTGGTTTGTAACATGGGGCCGCTTCAGAAATCTGTGTAATGCCTTTTCTAATTTTATGCTATGTTAGCCAATCCTGTAAGAACTATTACATGTTTCTAGTATATTTATACACATTTGCTATCACTATTTTCACACATTTTTACAACTACTTTTTGTCTTCATACATTTTGTAGATTATGGCATTTTCTTAACATGGTTTATTTTACAATAACTTGCATGACTTAAATGTTTGTGAGTACCCATTTGTACATCTGGATATTTGCTTAAGGGGCCTGTTCCAGAAAGAGGGTTTAACAAATCCTACATCAAAATCTGAGTTTAGGTACAACAAAACTGAAAGCATGAATTGCAGATTCGTCAGTTCCAGAACAGCTGATTGCGTTTGGTTTTGTCAAACCTGATATGTAAATCCAGATTAATGCATGTTCACGGTGGTATGTAAAAAAACCATTGGTAGTCATTGAAAATGTGATGAGCCATGCATTCAAAGAAGGGCAGACACAGAAAGACACATTTCACAAAACTCAAGAGGTTTTATTGTGAGTGCTTAAATACAAGGTCATATTTGATACAGTGAAATTGAGGGGCTGTGGGGGAAAATAGCTAACACAGTGAATGCATAGGTAAAATTAAGGGTGAAATTAAATATTTAGTCCATTAAATATTTAAGCCATTTAAAGGTGTCACAGAAAATATATGAAATGTGTGCATTCATGCATATCTGAGTTGTGTTGCAATAAAACCAAAAGCCTAATTTTTATACACTCACCGGCCACTTTATTAGGTACACCTCTTCAATTGCTTGGTAACACAAATTGCTAATCAGCCAATCACATGGCAGCAACTCAGTGCATTTAGGCATCTAGATGT
>JABJVR010045660.1:0-30354 GCA_025773905.1 Chitala chitala
ATGTCTTTGGACTGTGGGAGGAAACCGGAGCACCCGGAGAAAACCCACCAAGCACAGGGAGAACATGCAAACTCCTACACCAATATTAACTGGTTAAATCGGTTAAAACTAGAGCAGGCCATAAAACATAATAGTGACACATTTGAAACATTAAAGTGTTCCTCCTAAACACTAAGTCGGCTTAATTTAAAACCATTTGGGTTATACATAACGGGTTAAGCAACGTTTCCGAAACGTTTTTATTTTGTTGGTAATTGCTGGCGGGGAAAAATCCATCGAATGTTGTCTTTTGAGTTGCCTGTACATTCCACGAAACAGGTTTGATTCGAGACTATATTGAATAAAAATTTTATGTTAAAATTTAATTAGAATAAATAATAAATTAGAGTATATGGATATCATGTAAGAATACACCAAGTGAAATCATACAGAATTAAAAATCCATGAAATTTACGGCAATTATTTGGTCGTCTCAATGAGGTCCCTACTTAACACACTGTCACACACACAACCGCTTTACGTCATCTGACAGCGCTTCACATAGTAAGGCTGTGTTCGGTTTAGACGTTTTGCGTTTGAGTTGCTGTAATAAATGTAAGTTTTTTTTTGTCTGTTGTCGCGTTTAATTTCAATAACATATTTTGGAAAGCTTTCATAACGTCCTCTTAACTGTTTGCTTAGAGAAGATAAAATTATCTGTTTTGTTCTGTGCGCAAGTAAATAGTTGCTTTGTGTTTGCGCTTAATGGAGTGTAAGTCGAAAGCCTGTCTTTGATAAGCGGTTAGTTTCCATTGCAGGAAATGAGCGGTGTTGTTTCCACTTTTTGTGTAACCTGAAAGTTTATGACATGTGTGTGTGTATATATAGCGATTTTGTGAATTTATATTATTTATACTCCCAAGCTGTCAGCCAGTTGCATAGACTTAAATTAATTTCTAGAACTTTCTTTTGTAACAGATGCCTACCATTAAGCTACAAAGTTCAGATGGAGAGATATTTGAAGTGGATGTTGAAATTGCAAAACAATCTGTGACCATCAAAACTATGTTGGAAGGTGAGTGAAGTTGAACTTATACTTAAATAGATTGATAAATAAAAAATTATTTATTTATTATTACATATTTTGAGTATGGTTTCAAATGAACGTGAAATCATAACTGTTGACTGAAATTGTGGCTGAGCTCCACATCTTTAACCTCGGACACAGCATTTCTTAGTTGCCAAGTCAGTCGATAGGTGTGATTGAAATTGAAAGAGCAGATTTTTGCAGACTCATTAAAGCTGCTGAGATAATTGTTAATGATATTGGAGCTTTTTGAAAACTACCATTAAGACCAGGGTAATTCCGCAGCCTCCCTCAAATAAATAAATGAATGTTACATGATCTTAACATTTTAATTTATATAACTTGTCATTCATGAAATGAACAGCACTGGACATGAAGGTTTAATATTATAAAAGGAATGCGTGTGGAAATGTGTTTTCAGATTTGGGCATGGATGATGAAGGAGATGATGATCCTGTCCCTCTTCCCAATGTAAATGCAGCCATCCTTAAAAAGGTAAAGGAAGGGCAGGCGTGAGCCATGTGAGGGGAAAGAGACCCCATGAGAAGTTTGGTGCATTTAAAATAACATGGCATATGTGTGTGCTGTGTAACCTGAAGAATGCCTTGGAGTGTGGGAAATAATGCTGTTATTAATGCTGCTGTACAACCAAAACGCTTCAAGAAAAGAAATGGGCAGGCTTGGCTAATTTGGGGTTGCTGGAAATGAAATTGATGCTTAAAATTGTCAGTTGGCTCTAGTTTTGGAGATATGATGGACATGGTGAGCGAATTTCATCAGGACATTGGCACGATGTGGAAAAAAGGTATTGGGACAAATGGAGTCCATCGATACTTGCAGATTACTGCTGCACAGCAAAAGAGATGTGTTGTCCCTTATATTTCTTGGATGAAACAAGAGGCTCGCAGTAAATACCGACTAAGGAATGAGCGGTTCTCTTATCAGTTACAGTCTTTTACTTTTTGTTTTACAATTCATGTAACATTTTGCTGATGTTACATGAGTTGTAACATCAGCAAAATGCATAATCAGACAGGGTTGAAGCAAGAGTAAATTTTGCATTAAAGATTTAGGTTTGCAGTTTATTTAATACTGTTATATTTTGAAAACGGCTAGCTAATATTTTGTTAGTCATTTTTGAATTCAGCACATTAAAACGCATAATGCAATTAGCATCTTTCGTGTCTGAAGCAAACAATTAAAATGTGTGTATGTGCATGTACAGTATGTTATATCGGTACAGTAAGTGCCCACGTTTTGTAAGAAAGATGAAGAGGAAGTTGGACGTAATAAAGTTTGCGAAGTTTAGTTTGTTTTATGACGGTAGGTGAATGATTAAAACGGTTTAGGTGATGTCATCTTTTGTGGTTATTTGACGTTAATGTTGATAGAAGATGGTAGTGTCATTCTAAAAGGCCATTGGTCCAGGTGTTGGGGCCAGCAGTGGTTTTCATTTCTACATTGTTTTCCATCATGTTTCTAAAGTCTTTGTTATTGAGTTCTCCACCAGTATTGTTAAATAATCATTGTGGAGGACCATGGACAGTTATCCCAGAGTGAATAGATTATTCAAAAATCTCACTAGGTTTCAGTTTGTGTCAAAAGGTGTTTTCAAACCTGTAGTTTGTTTGTACTAGGGTGGATCAGTGGACTAATCTGCATATTTGGCCTGTTTTCTCCTTAGTTCAGTTTCTTTTCACAAGGGAAAAATCCAACCAACTCAAAATGCATCATTACCAGTCAGGTGAAACTGTTATCTCTGCTGGTTGGTTAAGAGTCTGGGGTGGGAATGAAAACATAAACACAGGAAGATGATTTGTGTTCTATACTGGTAAATAGTCCTATGAAAGAAATTTGTTCTTCAACATGCAGAAACAGCACAATTTGTATTTGCTCATAACTGTAGTAATTATCTGTACTATTGCTTCTGTTTCACTTTTATGAAGCGATGTCCAGCAGACCGTACAAACCTCTTAAGCAGTTGACTGAACACTTATAATACTTCAGTGTTTCTGTGAGTTGTAGGAGAGGACAGATGTCTTCATCTTCCCAAATATCAGGAAGGCAACGCACCTTGTTGCTAGTCCACATCACATTGCGATTCATTGTTCTGCTTACCACTAGTCCTAGATGTTTCAACTGTTCACATAATCACTGCCACCTCCCAACATGCAAGGTGCACCTGGCTATAGAAGCTGCTTAGCTAAAACTTAGTGTACCCTTTGTAGTTGATCCAGATTGAGGTTGGATCACGTTCTCACTACAAACAAACCACTCCAGAGTTCATTTAGGACCAGACCGAGACCACGTCGTATAAAGGGTCTCTGTGCAGTGTCTGCTCCCAAGTGCAATTGCTGTGTTCAGACCTACTCAAACGAACCAAATCGGTAAGAAAAATGAACCAGAGTTCAATTCGGCCAGACTAAATGAGACGCATAAAAACCCACCAGTACTGCTTGCACTGTAGCATATAATGTGGTCTGTTGTGCAGGTATCACACAATTGTTTCTAGCTCATGTAAGTCCAAAGCCACTGTTTTGTCGTGTTCTCATGTATCTCATGTTTGTTAGGTGATCCAGTGGTGTACTCATCACAAAGATGATCCTCCACCCCCAGAAGATGACGAGAACAAAGAGAAAAGGACAGACGATATTCCTGTGTGGGACCAGGAATTCCTCAAAGTGGACCAGGGCACACTTTTTGAGCTTATTTTGGTGGGTGTGCTGTTGAACATTTCTATGCTTTGTTATATGCTTACATCACTCAGGTTTTTATATTGTCACCTAATGGTACCACATATTCTTAAACATATAGTGTTTTAAATGAACAAGGAATGGCCAAAATCAGGTATGCAATTTAATATGTGGTTCTTTATATACTTGTATATAATATCTATGTAATATAGATGCAGAGCACCACATATTAAATACCTATATTATTTCTTTATACAAGAAATTTGGCACGAGTTTGTGTGTCTTTAAAAACAAATAGAATGCCTGCAGTTTTGTTCTGATGCAGTTTTAAAAAATTTTACTAACACTTTTACTAAAACTCTTGGCTTGTTTTAGTGATGTTGTAAAATGTTTTGTAAGCTGATGAGGCTGGCTCGACTCAGGCTCTGAGATCAGAACGGACAAGCAGTCCATAAACACTAAACACATTAACAATTTGCTTAATAGTTTTTTTTTTTTTTTTTTTGTAATAAAATTCCCATTGCTGTATAAAAGCTTGATCAGGTGGTAATGTTTACCATACTCTTAACAAGGTAATGTGTAAATGGTTTGAAACAACAAAGCTTTAAGATATTTACATGGCCTCAGCAAAACTGCTTTTCAATTGTATTTTTAGGCTGCCAACTACTTGGACATTAAGGGGTTGTTAGATGTGACGTGCAAGACGGTTGCAAATATGATCAAAGGCAAAACTCCGGAAGAAATAAGGAAGACATTCAACATCAAGAACGATTTCACCGAGGAAGAGGAAGCGCAGGTATCACCATCTTTCTTGCGTCACAGTGGCACACAGCCTTGAAGCGTTACCTTGATCATAAAGGTGTGCTCATATTTTTGCTTGAATTCCTGCAGGTACGGAAGGAGAACCAGTGGTGCGAGGAGAAGTGAGATGTCCCCCATACAAACTCCAACTCACTGTTAAGCTTCTTTCAAATACTGGTTGCACTACACAGCTGAATTACATTAATGCGCTCTCAGAAGGGTTTTTATAAACCCTTTGCATGGTTATTTCCATTTACTCCCATTGTTTGCGTGACTTAATTTAAGTGCTAGACGTTTGGGAGGGAGGGATTGCCGAGGTTTAGTTATGAGAGAATATAAGCAATGTGCTCCTTGTTCTTTCATCAGTCGTACATCTTTTTATTAGGAAGTTTTTTATGCTTATTTTTTTTGTTTGTTTGTTTTTTTTTTTTTTTTTTTTTTCTTCCCTGCTCAATGCGTCCTGTGTCAAAAAAAGTATATGTATATCTTGACTTGGAACACGGGAGTAGCGTGTAGATTCTCTGTGCTTTGTACCCTAATGAAGTTTGGTGTGCACTTGAAGTAATTGTGAATATCTTGTGTCTTGTCGTCAAGATATTTACTATGTTTTGCGTACACAGAAATGAGTTGTATTAAAGTTCCAGATTGACGTTTTTGGGTTGCTTTCCACACTCTGGAAAATAAATAGGAATGCTGGTGTTAGATATGAATATGGCTGTTCAACTGTGGTTCATTTATTTATTGGTCATAGGGGTGGGTGTATGAATGAGTGAGATTCACTGACAAGTCTTCACTCATGAGTTAAAGATTTTGTACTGCATTTTGGTACATTATCTGACTGTTTTTTCCAGCTAGGTAAAATTTACTCTGTGTGTGTGTTAAAGATGTAGCCTTTTTCTACATACAAAGTATGTTTTTTATGTAAGGTGTGTATTTAAACAATTTCCAATGCAGTTAAACTAGTTCTACGTCAGTCATTGTACATACGAGAAAGTGACACTTCAAGATGACATAATTTAATACAAAATGACATTTGGCGTTCATTCACTGTAGACTTTGAAATCACACAGGAGACACGTACAGGGCAAAGTTTTTAGAAAAAAAGGCTGACTCAGGAGGAAGATATCTACAGTTCGATATGGGTCTTTAGTTTGTGAAATAACTTGTATTTTATAAATGCAAGACAACAGGTCTTTTTTGAGCTTCCATATGTGTTTTATAATGCTTTGCATTTAATAGCTAAATTTCATGGGACTTAAACTTTTTATACACAGGTCTGTATCACTGAACTTTAGTTTGAATTCACCTCGATGGGGTGGAAAGGCAGCTTTATTTACCTGATTGTGTAAAAGACAACACAAACCATTATCTGCGTTTTAAATAGACCAAATCATGTCATTTTCACATCAGAAAATTAGACATGGGTATATAAATGCCTTGCATCCAAAAAACGAGTATTTACAGAACAAAAATTCAAATGTGTATAGTTTTTTCTTCCCATTCATGTTTTGCTGCAGTTGCTGTTTCTTTCCTGAGAATGTCTAGCTCAACGCTGCCCTCTGCTGTAATTGTTGAAAACATAGAGTATGCTTAACACCACCTGAAGGATTAGAATTTCATCTTTCGGTATGGTATATATGTATTTTTTGCACACTATGGCAACATGGCATTGGTCTTTCATATTATTTAGCTCTTTACAAAATTTAGAAAACACAGTGTCACGTTTTGCAAGTCAATTACAGCCACCACTTTCAAGTTCCCTCAGTCCCAAATCTAGTCAGTTCTGAAATCATGCAAAACTTGACAAGCACGTTTTCGGTCAGACCAAAGTCAGCTTATGCTATACGTTACGACGAAACCATATACGTCCATACCCTGTTATCTGCAGTCACGCAACAATGATTTTAATTTTTCTGGAGCACGGGAATTAAAATGTTGAATTTTCTGTACTCTAAACTGTCCCTTCAACATAGCAGACGTAGTTTGATCACCGTGGCCTCCGACAGAGTAGGGAAACTAAATATGTGCTAAAACACTGTATTAGCACACACAAATACACTTTTATGAAGGTTTATGAAATGCAGTGAACATCATCAACCAATTGAAAAACAAAATGGAAAGTTTAACTTCGTGGGCAGAAATGAATTCTTTACACTCACTGTGGCACATTACATCTGTCCTTTTACTTACACTATTCTGTTGAATGTGACAACTCCTTCTTCATGATATTAAATATTTAGGGCAATATTTGACTCAATGTTGAATAATACATAATACACATTTAATGTATGGATTGTTTTTGTAATCCATATTTTTATACACAAACATTTGAGGACTGAACGGGGGACACACACAAAAGTATTGGTGTATACTCTGGTCTCTGAGTAAGGAAACACAGAGCTAGATACCATACACCTAAATCATGATGGCTTTTAAAGGAACCATTAAGAATGTACTTTAAAATATACTAAGAGGTTTCTAGAATTTGAGGAAAAAAAAAACATCTTGGAATGCAGTTAAGGTCTTGGTATCAATAAACGAGGTGTGTAAATTGAAAGTAAAGCGGATATCGTTTTTCAGTGAGTAACATAACTACGCAAATATTTGCTTTAAGCAGGTAAATAAAGAAGGTGCAGATTCTGATCTTTGGCAGTGACTCTTTTGAGACAGATCCATAACGTCTCCCCTGAACCTCCTGCATGGATGCTGATGGCTTCCACCGGTTTACGTGTTGCGTCCGATTGCTTGATGACAGAAACGGCGAGGAGCAGATTTCCACATCGCGCTGCAGATCACGATGTGGAATTTACAGCGCCCATGTCGGAGCTGTGTCACTGTGCACGGTGGCACGAACTCGGTGTGGTGGTGGCAGTGGTTGTCGGCTGCAATGGTGAAGAGGAAGAGGTGCAGAGGGTCTGAAAGTTTCTTGGGGAGGCGAGACAGTGCGCGCTTTGGCCAGGGTGGGGGCAGAATACTGGGAAGGAAGGGAGGGTGATGGCACTGGCTGTGGAGTGGGGCGAGTCTAAAACAGAAGAAAGGAGCTTGCCATAGTCTCTTTCTCCTTGAAGGTACCGAACACATTTCTTCTTCCTCCTAGGAACAGTCAAGAGAGTTATCTGTGAATGAAATGGATGCAATCTGTCAAAACTCACAAGCCTTGAAATGTAACAAGCAATTATACATTTTGACTGCAGTCCACCCTACCAAAGTGGAATGAACTGAGAACAAGGTGCTTTGTGAGCTGTTAAATGACCCAAGAAACCTTCAGTCTGGGTGGTACTTAAATGCAGGTGTCATAAGCTGACTGTCGAGCACAACTTTTAAAAAGATACACGAATGGAGTAAGAACAAACAAACCGAGGCACAAACGTGATGTTCAGTCATCTAGCTACACAGACCTGTTTCTGATTAAATTACGCTTTTATTATAAGTGTGGTTATACCAAAACTTTACACCGGCTTTGTTGGAAAACGTTTGTGAAAATGAGAAGTGCCGACTGAAATGTCATCAAAAAAAATTCAAAGCCTTTGTTGTCTGGCCACAAAAATTATTGAAGTGGGAACTGATTTGCATGGGACATGTCTGGACAAAAAAAAAAAAAAAACCATACGCAGTGTACTGTCACCTGAGGATGTGTAGCCAAACAAGTGACTGACAAATCTGCTGATGCAAAGAAGAAAGGAGCAAATCAGTTTACTGTAATTGATAATGTAACTGATACAAAGAAAAAGGTGTGACAGTTTCAAAGTGTGGCAGCATTTCTTTCATCTCAATTCATCTGTTTTTTGCGCTTTATAGACTGAAGCTGGAATGGGGAGTCTAAATCTATATCTGGCACTTCCCATCTGTTTAATTTGGAAATGCATGGTGCAATATGTGACAATGCTATTTGAACATGGCTGGTGTTATGCCCTGCCCCAGCATTGCATGAGGCAGGACAACAGGGGCTGCTGGGAAGCACAGTGCCTGCAGATGGGGTTCTACTGTGCGCTGTACACACCTGCAGGGACCGCACCAGTCTGTCTGCTGAGCGAGACCGTAGAGAGCCCGGCATTTCTTAGGGGAGCCAGGGTCTGAGCGTTAGGCAGCATGCGAGAAACAGGAAATGCAGAGAGACAGGAAGTGAAGCGAGAAGGTATGTCATGTGAGCACCAGTGATTTCAGGCCTTTTTTTTAACAGAAGGAGAAATTGAAAAAAGTGCACACCTGTCCTCAAGCACAAAGGACAAATATTAGTCTCACAAAAAGAATTTGAGTTACAATACTCTTGCTAAGGTAATTTCTGTGTTTTTTATCAAACAACTCATCTTTTTCCACCTTCAAAGTACTGTGAGATCATGCGCACGATTTTGTAACCTGTTCCTGGGCAACAGCGCTGCACCAAAAGCAGCAATCCGGTCGTGCTTTTTCTTAATGGATATCAGGTGACCCAACAGGTGTGAATTAGAGTGCCATACCTGAGTTGGACTCCTGTTGCTTCTCCTTCTTTCTTCGCTTTCTCTTGCCCTGCATTACATCAAACGAGACAACACACTGGCACGGTTAGCTCAGAGCAGCCCCAAAAATGCACACTCTTCGAAACACCACTAAAGCAGGCCTCAGGTTCTCATGGCCCGGTGAAAAAGGACTCATGATGCAGAAATGCCAGAACTGTACCTGAATGCAAAAGCGTTTTGTATAGAGTTACAGCAAAGCGTTCTCAGTGGAACATCTGCAATTGTAAGCATAGATTTCAATGTAATGTCTTACACAGAAAATATAACTGTAGACTTAGTACAAAAAATAGGATGTTCTTAAAGTGAGGACACATTATGGTTGGTCTGAAGTTGAAATTGAATTTAAACAGAACCTTCAGTCCTTGGACTCAGTACATGGCATTACAGCACTCTCTCCTCAGGTGCCGTGTACGTCCTTAGCCTTGCTCTATGGTGTACTGAGTGAAACCCGGGACTTGGGAAACGTAGCATTACATTTGCTTGAGGTCTGATGTGTTGGGGTGGTACGTCTGATGAAGAATATGCAGAGTGCAGCAGCCTTTGCCCTTTTCAGCTGGCTCTGTGTGGCGAGTGTTGGCAATAAAGAGAAGCGGTCTCAACATGCTGTGGGAGATGTAACAAGCACTTCCTGTGATAAAGGGAAGCGTGACCTACATTGCCGCTCTCCTTCTTATGGTGTCACAAGTGCATGGGTCGAAACGCCCCCGGGTCACAGCTTCTATGTGTTAAAATTATTTGAAATCTGCTGAATCTCTTGGTGGGCAGCACAGATGCAATCTTATCACTCACCTCAAACATTACATCTAAAAATGAGTGTAATGAAAGGTGTTCTGTACAGGTCTCAAAACATCTGGGAAAAGTTTAGAAAACAAATTCACCCTTTGAAATGTATGGGGTCTCTATGCTCTACTTTAAGTTTTACTCTACATCATACAAATCCTGACCCATTAAACCATTTGGCCCAAAGGAGTATATTACAGAGTACTGAGCACAGACGCCACATGCTTGTATAAGAAAAAGGAATTAAACTGAAGCGTATGAGTGTCGTTTCTGTTTTACAAAAATGTTTTCAAAAAGAAGTTGTATTTTTATGCCCTAACGTGGAATTTAAGACATTTGGAACCAGGTACCAGACTGGCCATTTTCCAATATAACACACAAGAGGTATTCAGGCTTCTGAAAAAGAGAATACTTAAAAGAAATCACATGAGGGCATGGTATTTATCAGTAATAACAGTCGTTATTACTCCTACATTACTCCCACAGCAGTGAAACACCACAACAAAGAGGCACAAAGTGCTGAACTGGTGCTATGAGACTAAGCTTTTGATGGGAAAATATGGCAAAATCAGCCAACGGGACTCTCGAGAGAAAGCCAGGCTTAATGTTAACTTCTCCTGTTTATACACCTGAACTTTCAGTGCAGACATGATGCTTGTACTTCTAAATGCTGGACTATGAAAATGGTAAGAACCAGTGTTGTGTTTGTGTGGGTATGCATGCATGTGCCTGTGTGTGTATGCATATGTGTGAGTCTGTGTGTGTATGTGCATGCATGTTTATGTGCGCACGTTTGTGCGTCTGATGCATGCATTATGTGCATGTGTGTGCATGTCTGTGTGTGTGTGTGTATGTGCTGAGGGGCTTTACTTACATAGTTGTCCCGGGCCGACCAGCTTGGGTAGAGCTGCATGTGCAGCTGCCTCTCCTTCCTGGCCAGTTCATAGTACTTGGCCTGCTCCTCCCGGGACAGGGCGTGCCACTGGGGGACAACGGGCGACACAACACTCATCATACCGCGTTCCAGTGTGCATTCCAACTTGTCTAGGGAGGTCAGGGTACCACCGCTGCCCTCCATCATCATCTCATTGCAACATTAAAAATAAGGTGCCCTTTCCCCAACAACTTGTTTAGAGGCTTCAGATATATTTGCACCATGGGCCAATCAAATATTGAGCTTTTTAACAAATGAGATTGTTCACAAAATGCTGGCCTTCTTTCCATTCCATATATACATAAAAGTATTGGTGCTAGAGCTTTTAGTTACAGAGCCCCTAGTCTGTGGAATAGTCTGGTTATGTACAGGATGCCGAATCGGTTCTCAGTCTTTAAATCCCGACTGAAGACCTACTTCTTTGATTTAGTGTTCCCACAACAGTCTCCACAGCTCACTGTAAGTACTGCTGCTGGCACTGCTGTACATGCCAATATCAATACAACTGTAATATTTTGCTATGGGACTACCAGTGTTTGTATTATGTATATCTTTCTTTGCCCATCTGTCAGCCCATGGGACGCCTTGTTAGAGTTGCTGACACCTAGTGTACCCCCTTGGATGAGTTCTTTACCCAAGGGATGCCAGGAGCCTCATGAAAATTAATCTAAAACCTGAGAAGAAGGACTATATAATGCTATTTACATTCATAGTCTCCAATATAAACTGTGTATTCTGTAAAGATTAGCATGCCCAGGAGGGGCTGGGCAGCCAGTCAGCCTTGGGCCCCCAGAGGTTTTTTTTCTCCACGCTGTGACGTTTTTGGTTCCTCTCCTTCACTATTGTCGGGTTTTATACTTTAATATCACTCGCTTACTGTTATTCCTATAATATCTGTAAATTCCTCTGTAAAGTGCTTTACGGCACCTTGTTGTGAAAGGCGCTATATAAAAATAAGTTGAATTGATTTGAGTTTGCATGTCTCTCAACAGTACTGTGGTGTCTTAGTGAGGACCGGTGTTGCATCACTAGAGGGAAAGCCGGTACAAGGTCTGTGTGCACATGGCGAGACACACTCACCTTCCTGCCCAGGATCTGGTTGATGGCGGCGCTCTCCTTCAGCGTGCACTCGGCGATCACCTTGGCACGCATCTCCTTCATGTAGAGCATGAAGGCGTTCAACGGTTTCTTAATAACCACCTTCTTGGGCTCCTTCTCTTTCCGGGTTTCAGGTGGCTGCTTCCTGAAGTTAAAATGTTATTAAACCTCATCTCTTGTAATTAACACTACTGTCATAAGTGCAGTCAAACTAAAATAAGAGCCCCCCAAAATAACCCCATGGTGTTGCTATAAATCTGCATCCCCCAGCAAATAAATGAAGTGTAACCCAGAGCATTGTTAAAACTTACTGGTACATGTTTCTGTTATATTGGTCATTTTCTTGCTTGCCAGAAGGGGGCACTATAGCAGGATGGGGGATTCCTGTGGGGTGCATACTTGAAGGTCCCAGCATGAATGAGTGAGGAAACCTGGTCAGAGAGAGAACTGGGCTTCACGTTACTGAAGTCAGCCTACACCACACTGCTTTTTCCTCATCACACAACCTTTGACAAAGATGCAGAGAGCATTCACATCTCCTAGTCGGACCATTTGCCTAATGAGAACCACTGTAGAGTTTTTTGCCTTCCAGTTTATACCACGTTGTCATTTCACCATCAAACTTTCTTATATGAGTCATGTGGAAAGTTCAAACGTATCCAAAGGCAGCAATAAAATCACATTTGGTGATTTCGTCGTCTTACAAGCATCCTTGTTAGTAAATGTGTAGATATTACATTTTATGGATTTTGCTATCTGTAACTAAACAAAATAATCTCAAGATTAATTTAAAAAATTGAAGGAAACCACTAATTTATAGACTCATAATTGCAATGATTTTTGAGACAGAACAGACAACGTCAAAAGTCCTATGCAAAGAACAAGCATTTGTCCTGAAAATGTCTGTATTTTCTCACAATGAAAAGCTCGGTTTAGCACATTCACACATTCAAAAGCAGATGATAATGCTGCACCCATTTTCCAACAACCTCAGGTCAGGTTTTGTTTCTGGTTTCCCAGTAAACAAAGGTTTATATGTCAAAGTTTAAAAAGAGGCAAATGAGGGCAATGGACAATGCACAGATAGCGCTGGAGGAAAGCTGAGCCCAAACAGTCTTCAACAGGCCCGGGCAACAGGGTCAAGCAGACAGAGAGCGAGAAGCAGACCTCCTCTCTTGGAATATAGCGTTACAAGGTGGGCTACCACCTCCCCCGACCTTACTTTACTTAAAAAAAAAAAAATTACACGTATTAGCTGCTGCCACATGGACAAGCACAATGGAAAGCTCTGCGATCAGGTCCAAATGCCAAGTTCCAGCAAGGGGGGGAAGATAGGCTGGGTCATGGCACCATGCCCCCTGCCCTCCCAGAGCCTGAGGCTGTTAGTACCTACCTGGAGAAGGAGGAGCTGCAGGGGAGGGTGGAGGGGTAAGACTGCCGGAATCCACAGGAGGAGAGGGGGTAGACAGGCTGACTGTGCCTGTGGTCAGTGTAAGAGATCACGTCATCATCTGTCAGCCCAGTGGGGGGCACAGGGCTCTCGGGAAACGATGCCGGGAACAAATCGAGCGGCACCCACATCAGCAGAGGTCATCGCATCATTTACGAACAATCCTCATCAGATAGCATTTGTTTACTACTTGGAGACATCAGAGCTGTTGAGTGCCACATCTTAGACCAAGTCCACAACAGCAGCTTATGAGAACCCTCAATCAGCCCGCAACTAATTCAGCACGAATCCCGAATACATACACACGTGTGTGCATGCGTCCAGGAGAGACAATGGGAAACAGAAATGCTGTATTGTACAGCTGTCTGAACTTGTAAAGAAACATCTACTAGGAAATGAGGTAGAAAAACTAAGTCTGTTATAGACTTATGTGATTATGGGCACAATATCTTTCATTTTGCAACTAACATATTTCAGGGCTGGGTACAAAGTTAAAATTAGTTTACTGGTCAGACATCACACCATAAACAAACATACTTCATACCCACTTTAGACACCAGCACCTGAAACTTACACACCTAATGCAGTCTGTTCATTCAATCTTTAATTACATAGTCTAGGTAGAGAACTGAGGACGCCACCGTCTCCTGTTAGCAACAGTCTGTGCAACTTGTTTTGCAGGATGCTTAGACACAATGAGGTACTATCTGGAGGCTGATGTGGTGCTGTCTTTCTTTGACACAGGGAATTAATTCAGAGAGCAGGAGAAAGGCTAGACACCAAAAAAAGAAAAACGTGACTGCTGAGCAATGAAACCTGACAATCAGTTGGGCTGCTTTTCCCACAAAACTCTATGACAACTTCCCTGAGATCACATGCCAGGCAACGTTATTACTTCATTGGTGATCCAGGAGTTCAATGCAGATGTCAGTCTGGCAGCAACTTCAAACACAAACGCACTGTGACACTGATTCACACGGGCACTGCTATATAAGATGAGGTAAGAGAACAGCTGGAGTCTTATGCCACATGTTCACTCTTGGGTTATAGAGGGATTCCTTTAAAGACAACCATGAGCATCCTGAGTTTCCAACCACAGCTCAGATGAAAACAGCACCAGTGAAACCAGTCCCTCCCTCTCTGACACAGCACGCTTCAGGATGCTGGCTTTGCTTTACCCATTTCCAGTCCCTGCTCCTCAAAACCACAAAGACAAAAGCACTCGTTGGGTGCAGCCCGGCACACCGGTGTGGATGCATTAAAGACAAACACTCACACTCTTCAAATTATTACAAGTATAAACAGAATTAGAGTCAGAGTATAACCTTGAGGATGAATTTAGTTTTGAAGGGAGAGAATCTTTTGTTTTTGTTATATCATACCTATGTTAAAAATGGCATTTTTTCAAGCTGGAAAGAACAGTGTCCAATAGCCTGCAAATGTTTTATCATAGTGATTTGGGAACATATTTGACATTTAATAGTGTACTTTAATAGTGTTTAAGTACAAAAAGTAAAATGTATTTGAGCGGACAATCTGTTTTTTTTTTTTTTTTTAATACGATGTCCATATGTTAATTGCCACCTATGAGAGAAGAGGGAATTGATGCTTTGTATACTTTATAGAGTCCATGTTAATTTCACAGTTTATAATACATTACCTATTATATAATTAAACAACATAAAATGAAATCGTACATTTTTATAATTTAAAACTAAAAAATAATTCATTAAAAGTATGGTTTCAAATGGAGGTCATGGAAAACACTTGCTAGTTTTGAAACCCTAACAAATCGTTTATACTTTTTAATGTATTTATGTTTATATGTATTTATTTTAATGTAATATGGTGTTGTCAGAAGCAATTGTCATAAAATGTGTCAGCTGGAAGAATCTGTGAAGTGCTGCAGCTCTGATGTGATTGGCCAGATGGTCACATGACCAGCACTGCCTGTCTCAGCTGAGTGCAGAAAGCCTATGTATGGCCGCAAGACACTTACCAGCTCATGGAAGGTGGGATCTGTCCCACATTGTCTGGAGGGAGGGGATAGAAGCTGCTAATGTCCTGGGACTGGGCCCTGTGAACGCCTGGAGGGGAGACATTTAGGTGATAGTTAAGTGAAGCAAGCCTGCTCCTGGGGTGTAATTACCTGTCCGGAAACCGGACATGTCAATAGGCAAACTTAGATTCAGACAACAGACAGGTGTAGGACATTTACAGCCTAAGGCACTGAGACCTGCTTGGACACATCACAGGAACAAAACAAGTTATACGTGTGTGGGTTTGGGAGACAGCCAGACTTATTAAGGGCAAGCAAATCAATACCATGAGAAATCTACACTTGTTGTGGGATAGTCTAATGCACAGTTTCGAAGTTTATTGACAGCTGGTGATGTGCATATAAATTCCACTGTTTTCCATCAAAAAACATTGTAAAATGTGATGATTGACAGAATCATCTGAAACTTAATCCTAAACCTTAAATCTAAAACACATGAGAGGTAAACATTCAGCTGCTGTCAGCTATAAAGATCTACCACCGAGACTCCACCTAGTTATACCTGGTCTAATTCAATGCTGTGCTCGGAGGTTTACTCCTCACTGTCCTACTCTGCTGAGATGATCGGTAATGTGTGGCCATCCTAAATGCCCCTCATCCATTAACAGATAATTTGTCATCGAGTTGGCTCTTCATACCACCAAGGGACTTCACACTGGTATCTGTACTAACATAACTGTACTAGACTGCCACTTCCAAAAAAAGCAATTCAAGATTAAAAAGGGTGAAAGAACATTGAAAGTAGGAAGGAAACAATGCTAATACTGAGTGAAAATCCATTCTGTAACTACAGCAATATAATGTAAAACAGTTGGGTGCAGCACAGTTTATTTGTAAAGGTTCCATTTCTTCCCTGAGTGGAATAGGGTGCCAGACTTTTTACAAGCAGCTACCTAACCATAGTTCAAAGCTTCAAAAGCAAAACAAAAAAAAGGAAGTCATTTGTCAGCACAGAGCAGCTAATACTTAACAGAACTTGACAGAGAGGTAACATATACTTAAGTAAAAGAATGCAGCAAATGGCTATAATTTCATGTAGCTCTGGGGCTGTTTCTGAACTTTATAAAGCTGCTTAACTGGAATGTAATTGACTCAGTCTTCACCCCCCACCTCCACCAGCCTCTCCCCGTCTCCCCCCAAAAACATCAATGTTTTTCCAGGATTACCTATTCTCTTTGTACCCTACCATTGCCATTTTTTAAATCACTGCATTCGTTAAAAAATGCAGGTCAAAAATACAGCATACACACAAAAAGCTACCAGGTGCTAACAAATCGCTTCCTTCATGGAAATATCTTGAAATAAATCTCCGGCTCAGAAGCAAATCATTTTGACGGTTTCTTCGCACACTTGCACTTTTACGGTTTCTTTATGCAGTTATATAAGCACATTCTAACAGCTCCCACGTAACAACGGCACATTTTTGTTTCACATATTAGGTTTCAAAATGTGTCCACCTTTGGTATGCAGTATAAAAAGACAGGCATCAGCCCGTTTGGTATTTTCAAAAACACTAAATACGAAACAGACCGTGAAGTACTGTATGACTATTGTGATGTGTACAGTACCTTAATGTGTAGCGACCTAACTAGCATTTTGCTAATGATGTCAATAGTTTTTTTTTTTTTTTTTTTTTTTTTGAAGGGGGGATTTTGCCTAATGGTTCATGTTACTTTTCACACAGGCTCTGCAACTTTGTCATTCTGTTTAATAGGGATGTAGAACTGCTGCTTCCAAATCAGATAAAAGCCACATGCGTGTTACTACACTTTATATTGAGCTGTTTCGGTGTTGAGTCATGTCAGGTGCCAAGTCCAGATGTGGTCTGACCCGGCTGTGTGTTTGTGTGCGCGAGCTGAACGGGAGGGGATTTCCAGCCATGTGTCACTCATCATCTCCGCTCTTGAAGGTGTATGGCGAATCCTCCTAATGAGTGTGTGTGAATAATGCAACTGTGGAAGGGAAAAATGCAGATGTGTGTGTACACAGACTTGGGCAGAGGGGGTCTTCCACAATGCTCAGTGCAAATTTTCATTAACTTTCAGTTAAAAATTAAATGCTTTATGTGCTTGTACTAGTAACTACCAGTCTTTACATAAAAGGATTAGAATGAATTAGAGTGAATACACAGGCAAAGTAAGAAAACCACACTACTATGACCTAATGACTGTTGGCCCATAAAAAAAAAAAATATATATATATATATATATATACACACACACACACACACACACACACACACATGTGGCTGAAGGTGCTGCTTTGCTTTGGCTCTTGAGTTTGAGATGACTACCAATAGTTCATGGGACCACAGGTGTTAGGCACTTCATCAGAAGCTCTGTAATGGTGTTGTCACCCTCCAAAACCCCACAGGCCCACTGTTGAGGGTTTTGAGGTCAAGAGCAGATGGGTAAGAGCAGACGCTTTGCCACGCCAGCAAAAAGTACAGCTATCTTCTTGCTGATAGTGAGAGAGAAATCAACAGCTACATACAGAAGGGGGAGGCCATTGCAGACATGCATCATCTGAACCATCAGCTTTTCTGGCACCTTTTAACAAAATGGTCATTGCATCACTGGCAGAATGACAGATTTTCACCATTAACGATGCAAATCTGTTTCTCGTGAGCATGGCTCGCTCACAGGCTGTGCAGAACGACACGTTCTACACAGACAGGAATTCAGGGTGGCAGTTCGCCGACCCACAGGGTCTCACCTTGCTTTTGGCTCATGTCTGAACGCAGCTGTGGAGAGCTGGGGCCGAAGTGCTCTTCAGGGTAAGGCCGCAGAGAGCTCAGAGCAGGTATGGAGTGGTGCTGCTGGACCACAGGCACTTTGCTCGGCTGCAGAACGGTAAAGAGGAAGCACGTTCACACAGAGCATACTCAGGCACTCAGCGACAGACCAGGTTATGGGCGCATAACACAATGCCAACAATATAGCGAGATCAACGTCAGTATAACTTGTAGGGGCAGACAGAGGTGCTGGGAACACCCATGAGATTTCGTGGCCTAGTTTATAAACATTCTCCACAATATAAGATTGAAAATGTCATTCTGATGCATCTTTGGAATTTACAATAAAAGGTCAACATGACTTGCAAATAACACCAGATGCTATACAATACAACATAATGCAAAAATCAACCCCCTTCCCTCAAGTCAAGATGAAGTGACTAATTTACTAAAACAATTTGTAATTCATCTGATTTACAGCTACAGTATAAAAAACATACTGTATATTATGCCAAATAATATACAGGATTGTTTGCTGAGTTATTTACTTCATTCTTAGGTTCCAGTCAGGAACTGCCCAATCATACATTTTTTTTTTTTTTTACATTTGAGGTGGATTTGGACACTTGTCGCCAATTGTCACCAACCGAAGGTGATTTTAAAATAATCAATCTGGTTATCCAGCCTACCATGATGTATTTGAGTAATGCATCTTTTTTAACCTGTGAAATGTTCTGAAATAATTTTGTTGATAAGGTGTCTAAGGTGAGTCAATCAATTTCTGACCTTACATCAGATTTTATCACTCTGGTCTCCCGCTCTGCTGTTTTTCAGCTGATATCTTGTGGAAGTGGTTCAACATCTGAAACTCACCTATTGTGAGCTGGATGATTCCTCCTAAATTACTTAAGGAGGTCTTTCACATAGTAGATCCTTGATTACTTTCTTAGTTTGGGTTTTGTCCAGGATGCTTTTAAACATGCTGATGTCTCCCCCATTCTCACAAAGCCTCAGCTAGGTCCCTTTATCCTGTCTAACTATAGACTGGTTTCACACTTACCTTTCATATTCAAGGTCCTTAAGAAAATTGTTTTTAACATACTAATGCATTTTTTTGGGATAACTTAATTTTTGAAAAATTCGAATCTGGCTTCCGTTCTAGACACAGCACTGAATCAGCACTCCAGAGTATTTAATGACATCTTTCTGCTGATCCCAAAAAACCTGTCATGCCGGTGCTCCCGGATCTCACCGCAGACTTTGATATGGCTGATCACTCAACTCTGATCTCATGTCTGAATCAGGGTGCTGGGATCCAGGGCACTGCCCTTATGTGGTTTCAGTCTTATTTGTCTAATAGGTCTTTTTTTTGGTGCCGACTGAAAATGCTCCCACTTCTTGTGCAGCTCCATCCTGTGGGGTACCGCAGGGCTCTATCTTGGCCACTCTTCTTTTTTCAATTTATATGGTACCCCTGGGCTCAATAAGTCTTTTCATTGTTACGCAGGCAATTTACAAATTTGCCTCTCATTGAACCAAGACAATGATCCCTTACAACCAATATCAGATTGTTTATATGATCTATAACAGTGGCTGTTGCAAAATTTTCTGTGTCTCAATGAATGTAAAACTGAGTATATTATTTTTGGAGATTTAGGGCAGCTTTATGACCTGACTAGGCATCTCGAGGCTTCACCTTTACAGGTGAGCAATGTTGTAAAAAACCTAGATATGATCTTAAAATTTGACAAACAGGTTACTTCTGTTAAGTCTATCTTTTTTCAACTGCATCTTTTGGCTAAGATTAAGTCATTCTTATCCCACACTGATTTAGAAAAGGTTATCCACACTTTCATCAGCTCTAGACCTGACTCCTGCAATGCATTATATGTTGGCATCAGTCAAACGTCCCTCTCTGCCTCCAACTGGCTCAGAATGCTGTGGCTCACTTCTTAACTAATACTGCAAAACAGAAGGACATTACTTCTATTCTGCATTCCCTACAATGACTTCCTGATTGCTTGAGGACCTCATTATTTACCTCTAAGGCCATTCATGGTAATGCGCTGATTTACCGCTCTGAGCTTTCCCATAACACAGTATACAGAACAGATACCTCAGGTCGTCTGAGCAAAAACTGCTGTCGGTCCCCAAAGCTAGATGTAAGTGCTGGGGTGACCGCTTATTTTCAGTCACGGCACGTAAACTGTGGAACTCACTATCTCAATACCTCCTCAAGTTTGGTACATGTCAGACCTTGCTTTGTTTAAAGTGAAACTTAAGACCAATTTATTTACCCTGGCTTTCAATACACAGTAGAGATCTGTCACACCTATCGTTAGTTTGTTGCTTTTAGAATTGCGTGTTATTTGTTGTACTCATTACTCTATATAAAGCATTTTGGTCAACCTTGGCTGTTTTAAGTGCTATATAAATCAACTTCAGCTTGAGAAGCGGCCATTTTCTCACAGTATACCTTTCGGTGAAGCATGACAAATTTATTAATAAATCAGCAAAACAAGAAAAAGCCATTTACATGTCACAAAGGCAGTCTTATTTTCAGTGTGTTTAGTTTAACTGAAGAGGAATTCATAAATCACTATTAGAACTGAACTGTATAAACAAGAATTCTTCATAGGGGGCTGACATCACCTGGAAAAACACCGGGAAATAAACAACAGGATATTTTAGCATTTCTCTGCTGTTCTATGGCCAAATAACTCATTAACACACATCGTTCGGTTTGCACTACACAACCTACACTCACAATGTGACACTGAAGACTACCTGTGTCTCTTTAGTGGATGGTAAAAGTTTAAATAGATTAATGTCCAGCGGGTTTATGTTCCTCCGTTTCACAAAAGAGGAGCCAGATACTGTGGAGCACTGGAACGTGTGTGTTCTCTGTGGTTAGAACACAACAATGGCAGAGATGAGAGAAGTTCAAGTAGCTAGACAGGGTACAGTGAGCAGAACGTTATCCTCATCGCAGTTTAATTTAACAGTGTGGTTTTTGCGCCAGTCAGTCCGTGAAACAAGCTGAATGGGCCGCGTTAGTCATTGTGCACTTTCGGTACTGCCCACAGAGATTTGGGGGTTGAAAAGTGAGGGTGGGTTTGAGGGAGGTCTGGGTTTCAGGGCGGCAGAGTGAAGTTTAGTTCAATTACTTTTGAATATATAGCGCCTTTCACAGCAGGGCTATTACAATCGTGTGTGTGCAGAATAAAAGAGGAAGGTGGGGAAAAAGCCAGACCACGGTGGGGCTGAGGAACTAAAAACTCATTAGTAAGGGAAAAAAAGCTAAGACTGGCTGCCCAGTGGGTAGTCAGTGGCAAACATTATACAATTCAGAGAAATCAAAAGAAGTTTCGGATTAGAAATTTACAGTGCAAGGTAAAAATCGAGTGTTTCTGCTAAATCTCAGAGCAGACTAGCAGGTCTTTTTATACGAAAGCATAATCCAGTGTCACACGTTGATTCATATCATTAATTCAGTAACTGGCCAAATAAAAAAATAAATAAAATAAAAAACAACAGAAGGTATCTATCCATCCATTCATTACCCAATCACTCACTCCATTCAGAGTCGTGGGTGGCCTGGAGCTTTAAACTGAAATTAACAAGATCATAAAATAAAGTGGCTGGAAAAAGTTTTAGTCTATCATTATGAAACTGCAACATATGTGTCCCTCAGATCCCACATCCTTCTCATCCTCCTGCAGACCTCATCATCTCCTATGGTCAGTTCCTCATGACTAGGATGTTTTGCCTGCACTGATGGCTTCGAGATACACTAACACAAGAGCAAAACATCAGCACAGTGTTGCAGATTGTCTCAGTCTCAACCACACTGATACCATGTATGAGCACGAGGCCCAAAATGGCAGGAATGAGGTTAATAAAATAAATGGTTCGGACAGTCGGACAGTTGTTATGTGATCAGCAAAAGCAAGCAAAAACAACCCAAAAGCCCCCCCTTCCCTACATCCCCATTGTTACTTGGGTAAACAAAAAAATAAATAAAATAAATAATAATAAATAAAACTCCTTTGGAATGGATTTTCTGGCCAATTACTAATTATTACAGTGGTTTACTTTGTACGCTGTTGAAAATAACTCCAGTGCTTCTGCCTCCAGTGCTAAACAATAAACAAATGATATAATGCACAAATAAACAGGACACTTCAAATAAACACTTTCAGTTTGACTCCAAAGTCCACATTACAGAACCTCATTGTATTTATATATAGGCAAGTCTATGTAAATGGTGGGGGGGGGTGCCCCCTCCAGCCCCCTTCCACCTACACTCTGCTTATGTACACAATTCTTACGCAACAGTGTAACTTATTTGTTTCAAAGAAACGACATTCAATCCTTTGTAATTCACGCTTGTTCAGATCAGTGTATGTTAAAAAACTAGAATCGGAGTTCAGTTTTGATGCTTTTGAAATGAATATGAAGAGACACAAATAAGTTTCTACTAGTTGATGTCATTCTACTCCATTCTTCCGTGTGTAAAATGTACATTTTAATTGCACGGGATATTTATTGAGCTGATTTTGTGACTGGCAGTTGAAATTTTGAGTGCTGACTATTGTATATGTATACTGTAATCAGTCAGTCATCTTCTATGCTGCTTCATCCTGTTAAGAGGCACGGGGAAGCTTGGAGCCCATCCCAGAGCACATAGGGCGCAGGGCAGGGGACACCCAGGGCGGGGCGCCAACCCACCACAGATATGTATAGTGTATATTGTATAAATCCATGGCCAACCAGCCTTGTGTAAAGTATTGAGATTGGTGATCAACAAATTGAAATGTTATTTTGACGTTTGGAGAACATTTTTTTGTCAAAAATTATGAGAAAGACTAGTCTCTCTTCCTTGTTACCAATGAGGTTTTGTCACTGAAACCAACCACAATTGATATCCTAAAGCAAAGCAAAATCACAGAGCTGTTTTTACATGAAAAGGAAAGGATCGTGGAATGAGAACTGCCTACTCTGCACACATTTCCTAAAGATCATCAGGGGAAAGTCCCTTGCTTTTCTTAGTACTGGCCCTAACGTTTTTACTTTCTTATTCTTCTTCTTCTCTTCCTCCTCCTCCTCTTCCTCATGCTAACCAGGTGTCCTTTTCACATGACACAGTGTCTCAACCAGACCGTGTGTGACCTGACTGCTGAGATAATTACAGCGGCTCGAATGAGAAATATGCCATCAGATGAAAGCTCTTCCTCTGCTGGTGGTGCAGCATGCTTAAGATGCAGAGAAATGATAAAGCTTCCGGGGACAGGTGAGCATGGTGGTAAGCGGGGGCTGTGGGGTGGGGGGCTCACTTGGGGAAGGCCCAGAGCTCACAAGGCACGCCTTACACTTCATACAGGAACAGGAAAAGCATAAGGAGGAAGAGGCTGATGAAAAAGAAGTGGAAAAGTCAGAGAGATGAAGATAGTAGACAGGAGGCTCAAGGAAATGTGGCACAAGTTAAAGAGAGAAGCAGTGAAAGATAAGGAAAAGGTATATGGCGAGCTGTATGAGAAGCTGGACACAAAGCAAGGAGAAAAGGACTTGTAGTGATTAACTAGACAGGGAGACTGAGCTGGGAAGGATGTGTTGCAGGTTAGGATGATAAAGGATGCAGATGGAAATGTGCTGACAAGTGAGGAGAGTATGTTGAGAAGGTGGATGGAGTAATTTCAGGCTCTAATGAATGAAAAAAATGAGAAAGTGAGAAGGCTGATGTAGGGATAGTGAATAAAGAAGTGTGAAGGATTAGTAAGAATGAAGTGAGGACAGCTCTGAAAAGGATGAAGGGTAAAAAGGCAGAATGAGTGAGATGTGCTGAGCTGCAACATCTACAGAGGGATAAGGTTGATCAGCCACACCATGAAGATATGGGAAAGAGTACTGGAAGCTAGGCTAAGAAGAGAGGCGATGATCTGTGAACACCAATATGGTTTCATGCCAAAATAGAGCAGTACAGATGCAATATTTGCTTTGAGAGTGTTGATGGAGAAATACAGAGACGACTAGAAGGAGTTGCATTGTGCATTTGTGGAGTTAGAGAAAACCTATGACAGGGTACCTAGAGAGGAGTCATGATATTGCATGAGAAGGGTGGGAGTGGCAATGGTGATGGACAGGTTGATGAACAAGGTTAGGAGTCTCCAAGGACCATGATGTTCACAGATGACACTGTGATCTGTAATGAGAATAGGGAGCAGGTTGAAACAAGCCCGGAGAGGTGGAGGTACACACTGGAGAAAAGGTGAATGAAACTCAGTAGGAGGGAGCGAGATGGCGTACAAGTGTGTGAATGAGATGGAGGGTGGCAGAAAGGTACAACTGCAAGAAGTAGAGCTGGTGAAGGTGGAGGTTTCAATACTTAGGGTGAACAATCCAAAGTAATGGAGAGTGTGGTAGAGAAGGTAGGAAGAGGGCAGGGAGGGTGGGGTAGGTGGACAAGAGTTATGTGCAATAGAAGAGTACCTGCAAGAGTGAAAGGAAAACTCTACAGGATGGTAGTGAGACCAGCTATGGTGAATGGTTTGGAGGAAGTGGTGCTGACAAAAAGACAGAAAGAGGAAGTGGAGGTGGTAGAGCTGACAATGCCAAAATTCTCATTGGGAGTGATAAGGATGGACAGGATTAGATACGAGTATATCAGAGGGACAGCACAGATAGGACAGTTTGGAGACAAAGTGAGAGAGGGGAGGTGGAGCTGTTAGACAGGAGGAGAAGGGAAAGGCTAAAGAGGATCCTTATGGATTCAGTGAGGGAGGACATGCGGGTGGCTGGTGTTTCCAAGGAAGATGCAGAGAACAGAGCGAGATGGAGACAGATGATCCACTGGGGCGACCCCTAACGTGAGAAGCCAAAATAAAAGCAGATTACATTAACTTAAGTCTGATTGACCACTGTGACTAAAACATGACAACAAATTCACAGAGGATAAGAAATATGGTAGTTGCTTTCAGTTTGCTCTAATAAAGGAGAACAGCCTGCCTTAATCTCCTAGGGACACTGTGCTAAGAGTTTCATAGCTGATTGTAATTTGTGATTGTAATCACAAAGCTCCACTGAACATTCCAGCTCTCTTACTTTCTGGGATACAAAAAAATGCTATCTGTCATCTTTGACATCCCGTGGGCTTCAGGTATGATGTGGGCTGGCGGCTCAAATTTCAAAACATGCAGGTGTGCCTCTGGCCGTGAGCAGTTTTGCTCTACAGCACGACTTCACCCTCAGTTTCGCCTAATGCAGACCTCAGACAACAGGCAGCACCAGGACGAAAACATGCGGGTGCTCACAGACGGTGGCCCGAGTGGAAAATAAGCTCTGGAATCGGCTCTGAAGTCAGCACTAATAAAGACAGGGAGTGCACAGGTGATAGCACTGCTGTACAATCTTTCAGCTCAAGTGATACAGCTAAGATCCCTAAACATCATAATATTAGAAAAGGTCCCAAAACTGATACTGTTCATTGTTTGTTACATGCAGAAGGGCTGTTTCCAAAACAGCAGGTCTTGAGACTCAGTATTCACGGTACATTTCCTTTGCACAATACCGTACAATGACTGCATATTTAGAATTTAACTATACCTGGGGATATGCAGTCATAAGGTTATGAGAATGTGTGAGCATCATTCAGAGGCTGAATTCAGTTGCACTTTGTCTCACTACATATCACAATCATTAGCATTCAGTCACAGAAAACCATCTCAAGGCCTTCCTAGGATGGGGAGCAGTTCAAGTCTGTGACCTCCAGGCTTTACCAGTACCTTGAGCCCCCCTCCCCCAGACGGAACACTCAGCAACCACAGGAAGAGTGGGAGTCGTCGTAACAACCCAGGCTGCGGCTTCAGTACAGACACTGGGATTGTAGCAGTGTCATGTACTGTTAACAATCATGTTCTTCATGTGCCCTGGAAACACTGTTTTTACTGTAACTTTAAGTGGATACTAAATGTTTGATTGGAAGGTGCCAGAATGTTCACTACTAAGACATTGGACAATAGTCTCACAGAAAAACACCTGACATACAAATGCTAAAGAATGCATTTCACCTAAGAAACCTGGCTGTACACAGTAAATATACAAGCCAAACGCCTCCATACCATCCAGCATATGCTCTGTACTTTAAGAAACCAAACTGTGGCATTTAATCCTTTTTTTTAATTCCTCTTTTGTTGCTGAGAAGCACAGATCTGTTTACAGACTTTGGAGCTGACACTGGCAAAAAAAGAGAAAAAGAAAAAAACCACACCACACATTTCAGTTCTCAGAAAAGTGCAGTTCTCAGTCGCGCACATTTACTGCCCTATAACAGAATGTTCACTTTTATCTTCCCACTAATGATGCTTTCAATTACTGTTTGCATAAATATCAATTGTGTTGCAATTACACTTCGTAGGGATTGACTGTTCATCAACTGAGATCGACAGAACAATCTCTGTGACATACAAAGGCAATTTAAGAGCACATTTCATTTTGTTTTCTACCATCACTGTCTCCGGATCCACACTATGAGATTAAATGCTGACGTTCAACTTGAAGACAAGCTTCAGACAACACTGTTGCAATCAGGGCTATGGCCATTTATTTGTGGTTCACCCATCAGGACATAGTTTATGCATTAGTGCATAATTTTACTGCCACTTCACTCTTGTCAATGAGGTCTCTGCTTGAACACAGTCGTAGTTATTAACATCGCTTTTAAGACTTGTAAGAAGCACTTAGATCAATCACACTGATTCAGGTTGCTGTAGTTGAAGGGTCTTGCCTTGCAATATCATGAGGAGATCAATCTGTTGTAGCCTTCAAAAGGTCTGTTACCCATAAACACGCAGTTTTATGCTGATTAATTCAAGCCTGCCACTTTACTCTCTTCACAATGCTGAACAATAAACAACTCCATTTTACATATTCTGATCTAACAGGACCACAACAGTCTTACTCTCCAGGTGTACAATAAAGGCCTTAAATGGTCTGGGGTTGTGTGCCTGTTTAACTGTCTTTCAACACGTGGGCATTTGCCAGTTTGTTTACCTGAGTTGAACTGGCTTAAGGGCATGTCTAATGATGAATTTTGAAAGGCAGTGGCGTCGTTACGTCCAATCATTTGGGGCTTCAGCCCTGAATATTTTAAGCCTAGACCTGAATATTTTCGCCTTCAAAAGGACAGGCTTTATACTAAAGCAACAGACAAGCTCCAGGCAAACTTAGCCCATGATTTTTCTAATAGAAAATTCTCCTGCTGAAGAGCTTCCCATTTTTTCAACCTAATGTTCACCACAGGTGTTTGGCACAGGGTTTCAGCAAATATACTGAGTTTTAACTGTGAACTAGAAACTCAGTTCAGTATTTGTGTTGGTTTTCACCTCTGTTGTCATTAAACACTATTGAAAAAATCAAGTTAGAAGTAGGCACAGTAAAACAGCTGTAATAAAATCCTAATGCAGCTGAATGGTTGCAGCGTAAGTTTACAAATGTGGCCATTTTTATGTGGATACACACATGAAAGAGTGTGCATACTGAGGAGTTTTGCAAACAGGGACATTTCTCCAGGTGAGCTCCCACCAGAGAGTGCATAGTTCCCATAAAAACAATCGAATCGTGGATTTGAATGGGGCCCTTGGCAATGTGTGTGTGGGGTTTGTATGCCCTCCTTGTGCATGTATAGGTTTCCACTAGGTTCTCATCTCACACCCCAAAGACATGCTGGTTAGGTGGACTCAACAACCCAATTTGCCCTTAGAATATATGTGTGTGCGCATGTGCGTGCGTATATGCGTGAACCTTGTGATGGGTTGGTGCCTGTCCAGGGGTCCAGAGTGCACCCTGACTTGCACCCTAGACCTTTCGTGACCCCACCAATGATAAGCAGCTGTATGGACAGACGGACAGAGGTTTCTCATAGAGAGCTGTACATAACTAAAATCACTCCTTATCATTGACTCCAGGCTGAAGAAATCATCACCCCAAATGAAACAGCAGCTGTGTCTTGTATGTTCGTGCACCTTCCAGAGGGGTGTACCATGTGGTTACAGTCAGGGTGTGAACCTGCCCTCCACAAGGCAATGTAAAATGACACAAACACATCCTGGACACAAACAGCAAAAGAAAAAGCTGTAGTTGGCACGTGCTTCTGCTAGCGTAAGCCGTGCACAGCTAGTGTGGGGGACATGTTAGCGCTCTGTGTGTCAGCCGTGCACAGTTAGCGCTCCGTGTGTCAGCCGTGCACAGTTAGCGCTCCGTGTGTCAGCCGTGCGCAGTTAGCACTCCGTGTGTCAGCTATGCACAGTTAGCACTATGTTTCAGCTGTGTGCAGTTAGCTGGGAAAATGTGAGCATTCTGCCTCTCCACAAATGGGACTCGCTAAAAGATGAACCTCAGACACGTGGCCTAACCTTTCGAGAGGGAAGTGGGGTTTGACAGTAAGCGTACAAAACGCCCCCCCCATCATCAGTCCTTTCTCACAGGGCTTTAAGGACTGTCAAGAGATTTAGCTCATCCAGAGCACTGACACTGAAAGCATGGTCTTTTTTGAAGGTACTCCTTGTGTGGTAATGTGTCAGTCTCCTTCAACAAGTCACAGCACACACTGTTCTGGTGGTCAATTCAATTTCAATTGTACATGTAGCATAAATCTATGCAAGTCTGCATAACAGATAAGTACACTGACATGGTGAGTGCCTTTACCTATATTTACCATTGTGGCAGTCTGCAGAGGGAACACCTGTCCTGTTTCACCTCAGCCCAAAACCAGCCATTAAAGCATGATGCCAAAGCGCTGGTCTTGTAGGTCTAGACCCATAAGTGACGCAGAGGACACGCCACTATGTTTTCACTAAAGCAAAACCACTCGAGAACGTGTCCTGTGTTTTGACATAAAACATCACCAAAATAAAGGAAGGGCGGATGCCTCTGCGTAGTTGCTGGTGTTGTGTGCATTCTGCAGGCAGGCTAATGCCTTCGACTGTTGTGCGTTTTACAGAAAACAAGGACAGAAGCCACGAAAGAGACACTGCAAGTTTCCATTTCGCTGCCTACCTTTGCCACAGGTTGTGCAGCGCTGCTTAAGTGACAGAGAATTGCGTGTTTATTTTCCATGGTAAACCACATCTGGTTCGGCTTCAGAACTGTACCAGCAAAACAAACAGTTTCTGCCTGCCTGCCACGAACCGCCCCCCTCCTCCCCAGAACACACACAGGGCGCCGATCAACCGACGGCCCTGCTTGTCGTTACTTTCTTTAACCACTCAAAGCTGCAGTTCCCCCTATAACCAACGCAGAATGATTACGACTAATAGCAGGTTTTTAATTTATTTATTTTTAAGGCAAATACATGAGCACACGTAGAAGTCTCCCAAATGTCTTTAACTCAACATTACGCTCTGATGGTGTGCGTTCGCTACTGTTCAAGGCTGTTATGAAGCTGCAAAAAGCACATGCTGACCACTGAAATGCACTTCCTCCATTTTACCGCAGTGCTTTTACACACACAGAAATACCCCCTTTGATCTACCGCAAGATGTGTGCAGATGACAGATAAGGCAACGACCGGGGATCGGATCCATGTTTTCCCATGTGTAGCTGAATTAGTTTAGTATGTCGTTATATGGCTTTCATTAATACTGTGTATGCTTACAAAAAATTGTTCACATAATTAGCGGCAAAAGACTACAATCTTATTAACAGGAGGAATATAAAATCTGTTCTGAATATCTGCCCTTTATAGATGTTCTTCACACCCTCCTTACTGAACTGCCTTAAAGAAACTGGTCGTACCTATAATGGCATAGGTTAGCACACTATAGCTGTAGTGCATTAACAAAGAGTATGATGCGTCAGTCTCCTGTGTGTGATCCACATGTTTAGCATATTTTCCTTTCTCAACAGTTATAGCTTGGAGAAATGTTTTGAGCACAGTTCTTTGTGGAAGAACCAACCATAAATCTACACTTCAGGGTGGAACATTGTCAATACAACCTTTTATAAAAAAACAAAACAAAACAAAATATGCCACGTGCAAAAACATTAGAACAAAGAGAGAACCCTGTTCACACGAGGCCAGTGGTTGTGAAATGGTTAAGGATTGCTTTGAAGGCACCCCTGATTGTTAAAAGGCATTCAGATCAAGGTGTTCCAGGTGCCCGTGTGGTTAACGTTTATTGTGGGGCGGGGGCCCCGGCCCCCGGCGCGCCCCCGCCGCCCCCGGGGGGGGGGGGGGGGGGGGGGGGG
>JABJVR010045671.1:16487-30350 GCA_025773905.1 Chitala chitala
GTCCTCACTCTGACTCTGTTTTAGACACACCTGTGTAAATCTCCTGTCAGATGTGGAGTGTTTTGCACAGTCCTCACTCTGACTCTCTCTTAGACACACCTGTGTAAATCTCCCGTCAGATGTGGAGTGTCTGCACAATCCTCACTCTGACTCTCTTTTATCTGACCCAGATAATTTACTGTGTGTGTGTGTGTGTGTGTGTGTGTGTGTGTGTGTGTGTGTTGGGTTTCACTTTTAAATGTAATTATTAGTATTAATACCAAATATTAAGATGTAATTCCTTGCATTAATACATTAGTATCAAATATTTTTGTTGATTAAACGTTAGTCATAGCATAAATGCATTTAACGTAACAATAATACAGAGAAAGCTGTTTTAATTTGTCCGTTGTGTTAGAGATACACTGTCTTGCTCAATCTGTCTTGTCTCTTCTCTTACAGTACAACATGAACATTTTAAACAGAAGAGAAAAATTAATTAAAACTCAGAAGGTCCCACTAATCACAGTCTAATTATATCACAGAGCAATTACACAGCAATTATGTGGCACTATTCAGTGTGAATCGAGAAAATTCATAAAAAAGGCATACATATGGGCTGATTAGAGTTATACATGAGTCAGTGTGAGAGAGGGGGTCTTGGGGAGAGAGGAGTCTGTGAGCTCGTCTATTTCCATTTCATTTTGTCTGATTAAATTTGCTCCCTGCATGACACCTAGACAGCTTCTGTGTTTTGGGGGCTGGTTCTGGGAATCTGCTTTGTCGTCTCTATCCTGTCGTCTCTGTCCTGTCGTCATCTCTGTCCTGTCGTCTCTGTCCTGTCGTCTCTGTCCTGTCAGCAGGTCCAGTGGACTAACAGAGTCTCTGTAGACCAAACTGGGTGGTGAGGTGGTCCTCTTTACAAGTATTCTTCCTCTGGTTTTATTCCCATAGTTGTAGCTGTGTTTTAGTTTTATTTTTTTTATTAGGCAGCTGAGTGGTGGACACTTTCATCCAAAGCCACTTGTTAATAATGGCTCAATAGAAAGTCATGAACCTTGGACTGCAAACATATAACTTTATATTTTTATGTTTTACATTCAGCTTTAATATTTTAGTACTTTCAAAAGAGCAACATCACTTAAGGTGTATAATAACCACTTTTTAAGGTCTTTTGTCCTTTTGGCTTCAGCTGCATTTACAGACGTTGGCTGTTAATCGTGTAACACAGAATATTGATTTGTTGTTACAATAGTGAAAGAGTGATGTACACATTCCTCTGGCTAAATCATGTGGGAACTTCTATCTCCTTTTTCTCATTTATCGTTTCAGTGTCAAGCAGATAAATAAGGTTTAAATCTGCATTAAAAGTTACCAGATGCCTGTCTGTTTTTAGCCTGTTGTCTTTTTCACTTGAGTAAAGCGCGAGTTCAAGATGTGCTTTTTTTCCCAGAGCGCCTCCCGATTTCAGTCGCGCGTGCTGTTTCGCACCCTTCTCCCGGTCCCCTCCCCGACGCCTGGTCCGTTTATATCGTTGATATTCAGGACGCCTGCTGTGTTCCGCTTGGTGCCGCATTAATGCAGCCCGGGGCACATCTGTCTGCTTCGACTGATCTCAGCGACGTCCCCAGCCGCAGCCTGGTGCCTCTGTGACCCCCCCAGTGCATGGATCAGTAAAATTCGAGGTGTATGTGCTCTGGCTCACGGCCCCCATGCCCCCCACTCGCAGAACCATGTGCCAGCGGTGAGGCAGGCTTGCTTTTTTACTGGCTTTGTGTTGTTTTAAAAGCTGCTTTCATTATGGTTTCTCATCGAAGTTCCGTAATTGTGCTCCATTATATGACTTCAGTTTTGTTCTTATCTTGCTGTCTCAAAATTAGAAGCACTAATTAAACTGAACATTTCAGACACTGAAACAGGACATTTCTGGTCCTTAGTGAAGCGTCACCTTAAACTACAGCAAGCTACAAAAGGGCTTTTCATTCTTGAGGCCAGCGGGTGATATGAAATGCAGTTTGTGCCTGAGAAATGCCCCCTATGGAAATGTTGCACCACTTGCACCAGTTGACTTTGCAAAGAGGCAGTAATAATTTGGCAAGGAGGGTGTTACACATGGCACAGTTTAACCTGTTGGTTAAAGGATGGAGTTCATCCCTAAATATTTTTTTATTGACCATATAATGGTTAGGGTTAGGGTTAAGGTTTGTGCTGGTGTCTAGACCTGATCCTGTTAGACATTATCATGACTGACCAGGCCAGCAGGCTCATGGTGCCGTTTGCTTTTTGTTGCTGCAGTGTTTAGACGAGCCAGACAGGGCCCCCGTGAGTTCCAGTCGGACTTGGCTCCTCCCAAAGCATCGAGACAATGTTCTCACAGCGGGAAATGACTCTGATTTTCTGCACAGAGACCAACAGCCAGCAGCACATCTGCACAAATGATGCATAACTAGTTCAATCTGTGGTGAGTGTGAGTGTACGCGGCAGCATCATCTTGCCTACAAATTGTCATGGCTTGTCCTAAATACTCCTTAAGACACTATTACTTGTGTTTTAGTTTGCAGTGAGCATGGTGAGAACTGCAGTGTGTAAACATGTCTTTACCTGGCTGCTGTTTCACATATTTACAATTAAGTGCCTTGGTACAGAAGTGTTGAGAACCAGTTGTGAACAGCGTTCTACAAAAATAAGAAGTGAATGGCATGTGCCAAACAGACACATGGCATAAAACAGCCATTCAGCACTAGTCATGCAGCCTGTGACGCTTGCAGCCGTATTTCTGCACTTCTTCACTAAACTCTTAGCTGTTTGTTCACAGATCACTTTGGGGTCTGGATGATTGACAACTTTTTCTTTAAATAAAAAACAACTTGCTTGTGAAATAGACACATTTGGTTGGTTAGGGTGGATCAGACACTGCAACAGAGACCAGTAAATGCTGTGCTCAGAATTCTGCTAATCCAAAAACTGAAATGCTTCATCTATGAGCTAAAAAGCCTTTGTAAGAAAATGATGGCTGACTTTCAGATGTTTAGTATTCAGGCTGTGGTCAGTGTAGCGTACAGATGTTTAGTGTTCAGGCTGTTCAGTGTAACATTCAGGTGTTTAGTATTCAGACTGTGCTCAGTGTAGCGTACAGCAGGTCATCAGATCTCAGAATCTTCTGTGTAATATTCAGGTCTGTTGCTGGCTCTCTGCGTGACCTCAGCTGTAGCTGCACAGAGAAATCTAACACACCACATATCTTAACGACCCTTGAGCTGTAATTTCACCACTGAGGCTGCATGTTCCCGATGAAGTCCTGAGACTCAAATTGCAGGTACACGCCAGCGTGGGCCTTGGGGGAGAATTTGAGGAGAATCTGAGTGGTGGATTTCTGGCCTGGGCTCAGCCAGGTACAGAGCGGAAACATTTGGAAATGTTTTGATCTGAGGAATACAGCAGTGGAGCAGAGCGTACACAGTGAAATAACTGACGCAATGGGGCCACAAGTGCTAGCACAGCCAGCAAATGATATTCTGATTGGTGAATCTCCGGTAGCAAAACCTCTGACAGGATTGGCTGTTCATCGCCATGTCAACAACAATAAGGTGGTGGAGAAGTTTCTGTTTACAGCTAAAAACAGCCTATGCTTGTCTTTGCCATCTGCATTGGCTTTCACAGATGAGGTCGACTCTTCATGCCATACTGTGTAATTATTTGTCCAGGGAGGATACATCTGTTATCAGCAATGCTTTTGATTTATTACGTTTCCCTATATGTCAATGTTATTGTACTATATGTACATACAGATTTAAAGTGTGTGATAAACTGTAGCTAAGACTCTCCTAAAAATACCAGCCACTCTGCATCTCTGTAGGTGTCACTGACTTCGCCCCGTCCGTTTGATATTTCACTGCCCAAACTTGCAAGCAAACCTTGTGTTGCTCAGAGTTTTTGAAGGCAGCTTCAGTCTATTTTTGTCCCACTCCCACACATCCACACTAAGTCCACATCAGATGTCCCTTGTTAATTTATTAATATCTAACGGCACATGGTCAGAGGTCACAGCACTGTCGTGCGATTGCTGTGTATTATTGCTAATTAATTGGATGAAAAGCAGTGAGAAATAAACATGCAATCTGTGAAAATTAGCTAAACTTCCTAAAGCTGGGTTTCTGACCTCCCATGACAAGGAGAACCCTGGAAAGGTGTGAAGTTAAATTTAAGAAGGTAGCAATGTTCACGATCATGTTCTGATGCTGTCCTTGTACCTCTAGATCTGTTGGTTAAGATGCTGGGAAGGTCAGTTATGCTCTGTAGTTTTAAAGACGTTGAGTCTATGCATGTAGCATGTAAGTAAAGCTGCAGAGGCGTGTGTCATTCTGGGATTTGACAAGACCATCCAGTACAGTGACTCTGAACTGCCATCAGAGGAGCACCGAGGTCAGGACCAAGCAGTCACATGACACAGACAGGAGCAAGGCAGGAGATTTGTCTGAGCACCACACAGTCCAAACCAATGGAACACTGCTAGGAACAGTCTGACTACTGAAAATGATGTGCACACACAGAAGAATGGGGTGGGCTGGGTTAACTAATTAACCACTTAGCTAATGAACAAGGGTCAGCCTTACATATGCTGTTTCTCCTAAGGGACATAGTGAGCACACCGTTTTCAGCAATCGTCTTGTGATAGTGTAACTCAAAGTTTGTCTCATCATAGAATGACAGCGTCACACTGCATGTCTTAAACTCCCGGCTCACTATGGGGTACGAACAGATCCTAAAACAAGGAAGCATGAGAAGGTTCAGTTAGTGGCTCTAATTTATCACCATTTCACAGTGCTGCTCAAATAAGCTCCAAGTTTTTGGAAGTGCTAAATTAACGTCGGTGTATCGGCTGCTACCACCGAGTCCCCGTACGGGAAAGACGTACGTCGCGTTGCATTCTGTGTTCGGGTTACAGCATGACTGAAACAGTTTTCCTGATTCTGTTCCTGACTGTGTACCACATCTGCAGTTACCTAGAGATCACTTTATCTGCACTGTCTGAAGTTAGCAAGTCTTTTCAAAAGGATGTGTCAAATTTTAAATGGCAGCGTTGCCAGAACACAGCTGATGTACAAAAAAAAATTATCATAAATCACATGCATGCTCAAGACTTTATTAACACAATGTAGCTAATGTGCAAGCTTAGAAAGTTCTCTTTTATGTCCTAGGTCATTACCTGACTTTCTTCAGGGTCACCTTTAATGAAACAAGGATAATAAAATGCCAAAAAAGCAGTTATTCAATTATGCAGCTAATTAAAGCAGTGATAAATTACATCCATCCCTCTTCAGATACAAGCGCTGGTGAAACAGGGACATGTGTAGCTAGGATCCCATGTTAATTCTCTTCTAATGAAAGGATCTGAAAAATATGACCACATTAAAATAATTTAGGAATCATGTTTCGACGAAAAGCCATTGCAATGAATAAAGGCTGTTTGAATAGAATGAGCCTTCACTTAATGTCATGTTTTTGACATACAGCCTCAGATTAATTAAATTAATTCATAGAAGAAAATAGTTTTTTTTTCTTTTCGTTGTATAAAAATAAGGGAAGGAAAAAAAACATATTGTTTTTCTTTTATACATTCATGAAAGGTCCTTCATCTTTTTTCACTGGACGCACAATTCCTAATGCATTAATTAGGTATTGCGTGCGCGCGCGTGTGTGTGTGTGTGTGTGTGTGTGTGTGTGAGCATAATGTATACTTTTTATTAAAGGCACTGCAGTATAATACCTTTAATGAATAGACACTTTTTACTTGAAGATTCACCTCACTGTATATTTTTTTATGTTTAGTAACAGGTGTGAATTTGAATTTGTGTGCAGGTTCAGTGCATGAGAACCTTCAAATGGTGCAAACTCAATTCAAATGGTGTTTGGAAAGTTCTGTTGCACCAAACTTGATTCCCAAGCCCTCTGATTCTACCCTCCTAACAAAGCTGTTCAAAACTGAAAAGCTTTCAGTACATATTAAACCTCCACTGCTGTCATCTGCCTTTAATTTCAGCTTTCACGTTGACTTTAATCTTACGTACTTACTGTTTTTTATTCCAATAACAGTGAAGTGCCTTGATGCAACTCTGTTGCAAAAGGCACTATATAAAAATAGAATTGAACTAAACACAGATCTTTCAAGCTAAATGGTACAACAGCAAAGCAATGCTTAAGAGCTAAATGTCCAGGGAGATTTTCACAACACTTTCTAAAATAGTGAACAAAAGACTAAATACAATCAAGGATTTCATAAGCTGCAGTGAGACATTACCAATTTTAATGAAGTGCTTAAAAGGACTGAAGAGTCCGGTGTCAGCCTCTGTTGGCTGTGTTTGGACATGAACACAAGCCTTTGTACTTTGCCCTTTCAGAATTATGAACATGAATAAAGCTTTTCTGCTGAAAAATAACTTGATTGATCATTCATTTAGACAAGGCTGCACTTTGACTAACTTTATTTCAGAGTCTGGTCTTAACTTGCGGTCAACACCAATAACATTTCAGAGACACAGTTTTACCGTTATCATGACATCGTCTGACATTTTAACATTTCCTTTCTGTTATTCAAATTGGTGTTTGAATCTCTACATACTGTCCCTGTAAATGAATCTCAGAGGAAGGAAAAAGGCTAAAATAATTATTAATTACATTAATAATTACACAACGGAGGGAATGATGTTCGCACCAAAAGCATTTCACACGCCAAGGGCATTGTGTGCTCTTCACAATGTGCACTCTTTACTTGTGTTCTGTGGGTGTGTACAAAGCACACACCGCAGAACAAGGGTAGCAATGGTAATGGACACTTCTAAATGGCCTTCCCATGGTCTTGGCAACAGTTGCCTGGAAACAAGTTTGGTGTGGCCCCCACGGCCTGTGTCGCTGCTCATCGTGTGACTTTATTTACCTGGTTTCGAGGCTCACGGGGATTCACATCACCCCATGCGCAGTTATACCCCCGCTGCTCTGGAACTTTCCAAGGGAAGTTTATTAGCCTAATTCAGCAAACAGATGGGCACTCCATTGGGGAGTGAGAAACGATCCTACATTTATAATCCAATTAATGAATCTGCATTGGTCCAGTGACTGTGCAACTATTTTATTTATTAGAATAACGGTGCTTAGATAGTGGGGGAGGTTTGTAATTAATACAACATGACATATGTTCACTTTCCAAAACTTTTCTGCATGAGTTCTCACCCACATGACCTGCAATACATGCACCATGATTATGTTTTCCAAACAATTTTATTTATTACTCAGATTGTCTGATTATTAGTGGATAAAAGTTGTTAAAGTAGAAAAATTTATATGCTGATTACAAAGTACATGCACTGCATGACACAAGCTAAGTATTTTTTAAATGTAATATTTAATTACTTAATCAATAAAATGGCCACATTGTCACTAACAGAATGTAACTCAGTAGTCAGTTAGATGTCTTATTAGAGGAAGCAGTTGTCAATGTCATTCAGTTATAGGCAGTGTCCAGCTGTGGACAGTGTGTGAGTCAGTAGTGGACAGTGTCCAGCTGTGGTCAGTGTGTGAGTCAATAGTGGACAGTGCCCAGCTGTGGTCAGTGTGTGAGTCAGTAGTGGGCAGTACCCGGTTGTGGTCAGTGTGTGAGTCAGTAGTGGACAGTGTCCAGTGTCCACTAGTTGTTAGTAGTAGTTAGTGATAATCAGAGGTCTGTCCTCAGCAATACTCAATGGTCGTCAGGTATCTATGGTAAATGGTCAGCCTTCTTTACTACTCAGCATTAGTCAGTGCACAGAGGCATTCCAATTGTCAAAATCAATCAATCCTTGATAACTGGGACTTACTTCCTGTCAGGTGAACCTGCGTACTATAATGATCATGTGCCTTTTGGCTCACACACACACACACACACACATACATACAGCCTTCTTAATATGGTTTATCACATCAGTTTCTAGCAGTAAAAGAGCTGTATAAAAGCAATTTTTTTTTCTTCACATGAAGTATGAGACAAACACAGTGATGGATCAGTAATGACTGGATGAAAACCATAAAATGCAGGAATGGCCAGTTTTCCTGTTTTGCGTGGAGAGATGCTTAATTGTTACAGGCAGTAACAGAGTTTAGTGTTGACAGCACAACAACTCATCTTAAAATGCAGGACAAGTGCATGCGTTTCAAGGAGCTTCGTGTATGCAGTTGTTCACAAGCAGTAAGGTGCATTTTCATTGTAGAAAAAAAACTGAAACTATCGAATGAAAAACTAGAACAAATTCTCACAGGAGGAAGTTTTTTTTTTACAATAGGCTGGTATGAAAGAGAGCACCTGTAGGAAAGGTGATTTCAGAGGACAAATGTGCTTCTGGGATGCTGGCAAAATTTGACTGAATTCTAATCATGACAAATTGCCGCTGCACCGTTAAATTAATCAATTTCTTTAAAACACACTGGATAAATCCATCACCACCAAATTTATTTTATTCAGAAACCTAAATAAACACTAAATACATTGATGAATGCTAACTGCTAAGAAATTCAATTGCAATTCTAGAAATTATATTAGTTAATAACAGGTAATTAGATTAACCTGAAACAAGTCTAAAAATGTGGATGGTTGGATTTACATGCAGTGTAGCAGAATATAAATTAAAGCATTATTCAAAACAAAACACAAGAAAATACATTTTAAGTTCCTTACAATTGGGTACTTTACATGTTTGTATACACATCCAGTTGCTAGCTGACCTTACACATGCTGAAAAAGAGAGCCAAGTGTAGTCTTGTACTCCCACTTTACTATAATGGACCACTTCAGTACAAGGATAGGCCTTATGACACAAAAATGCACCTATAATGAGTTGAAAAGGTGTAAAATGACCCCAGACTGCCACTGTAAGGTACTGTATCAGGAGAGTAGCGTCTATGTCCCCTTTTATGGACACATCTGTGCTTTATTTTTTAAATGTGTAGGGACCGTGTACTTGTTGTCTTCCAGTCTTCAAATAAGGCAAAAAATGAAACGCATGTGTAAGACTTTGGATTCTAAGCAGCTAACACATAAAACAAAGCAATATTTTATTTTTCACACACAATTCAGGCACTACCCCTGACATTTTTGTATAATCTCATGGAATTTATTAACCATTATATATTGTTGTTGTCTGTAATGACCTGCTCATAAATTAGATTTGTGAAAATTGGCTGAATTATAGTAATAACCAGTGACATGACTGTATTAGGGTTATAAATGCAACTCGAGGCACTTATGGTTGTAAAATGTAGAAGACATTTACAATGATTCCATTGTTTAGTCAATGGTTTTTATCTAATCAGTTTAATTTTACCCATTTATTCAATAGAACATTTTAGTGGAGTGATTACACTTCAGTATTTTAAGTTATATCTGGACTGGTCTTGACCTGGTACTGAAGCCAATAACCATCTGATTACATGGCCATGCTGTTCAACCAATGACCTTCCATTTACAGGAGCATGACTTTAAACCAGCCAATCACATGAATGTGTCTTTAAAAGAATTACCTTTGGTTCAGAAGACCGTGTTTTCAAAATGAATGACCCTCTGTTCGCAGGACCATATCTTCAAACCAATAACCTTCTGTTCAGAGGACTGTGTCTCTAATCTACTGATCTTCCATTCAAAGCACTGTCTTTAAACCAATGACCTTCTGTTCACAGGACTGTGTCTTTAAACCAACAACATTCTTCTTACAGGAACGTGCCTGTAAACCAATGACCTTCTGTTCACAAGACCATGTTCTGTTGACAACTGTGGTTCAATAAAACAGTAAATCATGGAATCAATCATCTTATTAAACAGACTTATTATTTTATTGTATAATGCAAAAATAATATAACATATTGTTTTTGTTTTTTTTTTTATTTTTATTTTTATTGGCTGTAGGCATCTGGATTGGGGATAAAAGTAAGTATTAATGTTAGATGTTTCCTGACATTTTTTCTAAAAGCAACTTACAGGAGAACTTGATCTTGGTTTTGTTAAGCTGTTTTTTTCTTTTTTTTATATAAAGTACTGAAAGTGGGGAGAGAAGCGATTGTACAATATTGCTGTCTAGATCATTTTTCTGATGTGGTTTTCTTCACACCTCTGAATTGTATTAACATTTAATCACATTATAAATTGGATGAGGAATACAAACAGCAAAGTCCTAAAGTAAATAGACCTGTCCCACCAAGCAAGAAATTGAGAAATTCCTGCGGCGAGAAGCTTTCTTCTCAAGGTGAGATTTGGAAAATGAATACGGAAACTTTTGCGAGATGTGCAAGGCGTTAATCCGCGTCTCCGGTGCCGTTCTTCGGACACCTCCTGCCCTCCGGCGCCGAACGCCGCAATAGAGATGAGGAGGCTTCACCTGTTAACCTTTATCTGCGCTCTTCGCTCAGAGGAGCCGGATGGAATTAGGAGGCCACCGTGACTGCTGCTGATGCTCCGTCCCTCCCTCCCTCCTTCCGTCTCTCTCTCTCTCTCTCTCTCTCTCTTTCTCTCTCTCTCTCTCTCTCTCTCTTTCTCTCTCTCTCTCTCTCTCTCTCTCTCTCTTTGCTACTATTGCCAGACGATTTATTTTACCGTAAAATATCGTAAAAAAGTAGACATTTCATAAAAGTAGCCGGGATTTATTATCTGCACAACATTTTTATATTTGTCGGTTTAAATTTATTTTACGATTTTTTTATGACATTACGAGTGTGCTGCATTATACAAAGGGTTCGTAGTCAGCATCGCAGAAATGTTAAGGTCTGGGTAGGAGTGAACTGCGCTACTCTTCAAGCAAATAACTGAGCAAATGTCGTTTTGTTTTTACATTCAATTAAATTCAAATAACTTTGTTGATCCCAGAGGGAAATTGCTTAATATATACTTATATTTTTTGTTATATATTATTTGTTAATATATAACAAAATATATATTATTATATATTTGTTATATATTAAATTATAAAATATAACTATATTTCTGCAACACAACATGGTTTATACATTTTCACGTGCTACAGATTATAACTGAATATGTGTTATAAATTGTTTGCAACCCATGAATTGTGCTGTATTTAGTTTCTCTGTTGGCAAAAGCAAAATTTCCTGTTTGCCTGATCTACTTTTAATCACAGCCCTGGACTGTAAAACAGGCCTGCGTCCAGCCTTATTATGGTATGTAGATGCTGTGATGGATGCTCTGTAATGTCCCCAGTATGCACTTTAAACAGTGTGATCCATGATAACAAGATCACGTTTAACCAATGAAGCTAAGCAGCTCTACAATAATATTTGTGTTTTAATTGCCTGTTGGGTAAATTATTCAGTAGCTGTTAATTGCAACATCTTTTCATGTGTTTCATATGTCTGCGCTGTACTCGTTACTTTAATTCAGAAGATGATAACTTACCAGGCTCTTGAAAAGTGCAACATTTGTGAAAACGACATACGGGATGTGGAGATTCATTTTTCTCACCGAATATATGAAGATATTTTTAAGTTATTTACTAAAAAAGGTTCAGTGAGTACTCTCCGCGGATATTCCCTTACTGAAAATTCGTTCTTTTTCTATTCCAAAGAGAAATTATTTTTAGACATGGCTGGGCTGGGAATGATCATTTTTACTCTGTTATTAAATGAACCCAGTAGGTAATGAGTAATATATACTTGTATATATATTAATGAGGTGTAATTAAAAGCTTCAGTTTCTACATACGTGCAGGAGCACAGTCTGCAGTACACGTTTCCCTCACTGTGTCTGGGGGTCCAGACTAGCGTTCTGTACAGAACCGCCATATTAAGGTGTGCTGAACTCCAGTGTGGTTCTTCAACATGCTGCATGTCTCTGATTTTCCTTAGTATGTTGTTATTTTTGTCCTCAGTGGGTCACTGCTTCCTACCGTAGATTATGATGATTTCTCCTTAGTAACGCTAGGCCTGACCTTTTTAACGATTTCACCTCTTGCACAGAAGATTCTGAATAAAACTGCAGAGCTCCGCCCCACCCATGGCCTTGTTTCATTTTCTTGCATCAAGAGTGCTGCTGTGTTGTCACGTGGAGTTTTTGGCTGCTGCTCGAGTCCTGAAGGAGTTATGACCTGTTCTGGCCCAAAAACAGACTGCCCATGAGCAGCAACTGACCCAGTGTCTCCCACCCAGAACTTCTTTGGTCATGGTGGGTCACTGACCCACCCGAACAGACAAGCATGAACCTGCCTGTGGAGCTCTGTGTTTTCTTCAGCGAACTGCTTGCTGTTCCTTACGTGGAGCAGGAGAGATGGCAGGTAAAGGTAAGATTTGAAGAGAAGATGCCAGAAGAAAGTTCGCGTGACACTACAGCTGTAAGAGTACTGCACCGAAGCGCTTTTAGGTGAGCATTAATGTAAGCATTAGTGCATTTTTAAATTCCCATTTCTTTGAAGAAGCACAGTTGAGGAGCTCTGAAACATTTAAGCATTTGCATCTCCTTTACCGCCAACATGTTTCCTCTCCCGAGACTCTGAAACTCTATTTATGTGCTTTCTCTCTGACTCCCTACGAAAGGGCGCCCAACGATGTTCCTGAAAATGCACGAGAACCAAGCGATAAAGTCTCAGGCTTAATCAAATTCTTATCAGTGCTGGGAGGGGCACACGTGTCAGAGTCGAGTGGAATCGGCAAATGTTTATTCTCTAATTCCTCCAGGTTTACCCAGACTTCTCTTGCCAACTCTTCTCTAATCTAGCTCTATCTGCCACACGCTTTGCCCTAAATTGGTGTTTATTATTTTCAGCGAGAGAGTGCATGGAGACTTTCCTCCCAGCTGCTGTTCAGGGATCGGGCCTGCATGTGTTCTAGCCTCAGGTTCCCTCAGTGCTGATCTTCAAAGGGTAGGCATCATATACCCAGGAGAGCTGCACTTGTAATAGCTGGATTTATGTAAAAGGGGATCGGGTGACTAAAGCCCACTGGCTACCAGGCCTGACAGGCCTAATGTGTGTTCAAGTGTTCCCCTGTCATTCAGAGCAAGGTGGCTACACATGGCTGTTTCATTGTAAAAGAAAGACTTCATACATATGGGAGGGGGTGGCGAGGGGGTGTTTATGCTCATACAGAAGGGCCATCAAACACATGAACCTGCCATGTTTGTGAGCGTCCCTGATGGATCTCTTTTTGTTTTTTCAGACTCTGTGCTTCAGAGGGCTTTGTGATCGATCACTGCTTTCATTTGCACAGTGAATGGCGAGCTCAGTAAGTGAGTTGGAATTGTCACAACAGGCTTCCGTCAAGCCAGACTCCTACTCAGATTGTGTGAAGCCACGTTTCAGATGAATTTGCAGTGCTGAATTCTCCATCTCACCTTTTTTGAAAACACTTCCTAAATATTTTCCAAGGTATACCTTCAATCTGGATCAGAAGGCTAATATTTCATTAGTAAGACAGCAAAACATCAAAGAAGCAATCAAAGGGTAGACAAGGTGTGGTATATGTATATGGTCACTACACATGCTCACATCCATAACTACCTCCACCCTCTCACATCCATAACTACCTCCACATGCTCACATCCATAACGACCTCCACCCTCTCACATCCATAACGACCTCCACCCTCTCACATCCATAACTACCTCCACCCTCACACATCCATAAGTACCTCCACCCTCTCACATCCATAACTACCTCCACTTTCTCACATCCATAACTACCTCCACTGTCCCACATCCATAATTACCTCCACTTTCTCACATCCATAACTACCTCCACTGTCTCACATCCATAACGACCTCCACCATCTCACATCCATAACTACCTCCACCCTCTCACATCCATAACTACCTCCACCCTCACACATCCATAAGTACCTCCACCCTCTCACATCCATAAC
>JABJVR010045701.1:6846-30342 GCA_025773905.1 Chitala chitala
TGCTGTTACTGAGCTGACATTGTACCCTTTGGCTCAGCACTGCTGTTACTGAGCTGACATTGTACCCTTTGGCTCAGCACTGCTGTTACATTCCATGCTCCCTTTATGAATCACTGCACTGCTTTACACAACCAGTCAAAAGTTTAAGTACACGTTACATAATGAAGCAAACTGTGGTTATACCTATGGTTTAACGCACAACGTGCACTGCCGTGTTGAGAAAGACGTGTGAAAACTGTTTTTAAAAGTTCAAACACGTCGGCACTTGAACTTCATGACCATCAGTGCTGTTTCATTATTTCTGCAGTGTTTGAGTTGCTGCTGACTTATCCATTGTGCTGTTGCTAATTTTAACTTGTGTTGTTGATTTTTAACCGTTTGTTGTGTTAGCTGATTTGGGCTGTATCTTACTCAACTGAATCTTGTGCACTTTGACTTACTGTTATCTGGATTCTCAGATATTGTCTGACCTCATTTGAATATGCATGTGTACCCTTAATCATTTGTAAGTCGCTTTGGACAAAAGTGTCCACTACATGAATGAATAAAAAAATGTAACGTAGATGTAAATTTCAAAACGAATGGTTAATTATTGCATTAACAGTAGTATCTAGAAAGGCGGGACATCCAGAGCGAAAGGCATCACCACACTCCAGAGGACAGAAGCTTGGTTAGATGAGACGCACTAGAAAAACCTGGAGCCTGCACACACGAACCACATCAGAACCAATGGGCCTAAGGAAAGCAGAACTTGTGGACTATGCCCAAAGCCTGAGAGCTCACCTGTGGGAATGTGGTTGTGGTAGTTCTGGCTCAGTCCCTCAGAGCTTACCTCTGAGGATGTAGTTCTGGTAGTTCTGGTCCGCCTCAGCTCCAACTTTGATTAAACATGTCAGACCCTCAGCAACGACAAACTCATGGACGAGGTCCTTATCATCCTAAAAAACAGGAGGAATGTGTGTAAACACACATGTGCGGTCACACAGCAAGTGTGCATCACCCCACCTCGGGGTCATACTCTCATTTAACAGCAGGAAAACGAGGAAGGAGGGGTAGAACCCCAAGAACAGCAAGACCGAGGTGTCAAAGGAAATGGTTATGTGCTTTTCCCTGCTGCGTAAAAATCACTGCAGCTGTGCTGTCAGGGGCAACCGATTTTGGTCAGCAGCCAGCTCTCCTCAGTGATGCAAAACACTGCATGTGCTAAAGGTGGCCACATCTGGTAGAGGCCTCCTGCCTCTTACTGCCCTCAGCGCAGACACCTTCTGTAAGCACATCGTTTAGTGTGTCACACACAGGACACCGCGGGGACCGAAGCTCTACTGTCCACTACTCTGCGCTTCGAGTGTGCTGTTCTGTCTTAGATGAAGAGTGTGAAACTGGACAGGGGCGTGGTGTTAGGTGGCCTTTCGCATGCCTGTGGAGGAAGGCACTTCAAAGAAAAACCCGATGAGGTCATGGCTCTGCTGAGTAACCATGACTACCCCAAAGCCACCCGGCCACTTTCTCAGACTTGTCACATGACCTGATTTCAGGTCACACTCTTTTCCCTTCCGCTGATGAGCAGCGCTGCTCAGTCTGAACTCCCTGGCTCTGTGTTCAAACTGTTTACTCGTTGCCCTCACGGTTAACCCTGGTTTGCTGATGGTTAGTGCTGATTAACTGCCAAACACGTGGATGTGCCCACGCCCCTTTCCCAGAAATGCCGAGGACTGCTGTGGGTCCTGGCTGTGCACTGGTACTGTGGTTCCAGCTCCATGTCAGGTGGGCCCCCTCCTACTCTTGCCACGCCCCCCCCAGGCACACCCAGGACACTGCTGATGGCCGCATGGCCAGACAGCCAGAAGGAACCTCTGCAGAGGTAGTTTCTGATGCCCGGGGCAGGTGGCAGGGAGAAGTTTAACTGGAAACACGAAAAGGCAGCAGGCCAGGTGAAGTCTTATTAAAGGAGGAGAGTGAGAAGGAGGATAAACACAGGAGCACTCCTACCCTGGAATGGCAGGAGCGCTGCACACCGACGTGCAAGTTTACCCATAATGCATTAGATGACCATTAAACACTAAACATCAGTGGCACCTGATCCTGCATCCTTACATGCTCTTCGTGATGAGTTTTTTAAATATATGGATTGTTTCTGTACGGGTGAAATGACCGCTGTGCTCAACAGTCAGACAATGTGTTTTCTTTTCTTTTTTTCTCCAAACAAACATAACTGTCAGCAATTAACTGATAAAATGTCCCTGGAGAGATACAAGCATTATAGGCAGACATAACTAGGACATAAGTGTGAAATTTATATAATATATATGTTAAATTTTATATATCTTAGGGATACTCCCAAACACCTCTACACCTGACTACATGGGATATCGTCATGGAAACATACAGCTTATGCAAAAGCAGCGGTTCTTAAAGTTACTGTAAAAAAAATAGCCAGAAAGGTAGCTGCCTGGTAGTTTCTACGTGTCTGTCCATATAAGCCTGTGTGTGTGTGTGTGCTTGTGTTTGCCTGTGTGTGTGTGCCTGTGTGTGTGTGAGTGTGTGTGCCTGTGTGTACGTGTGTGTGTGTGCGTGTGCGTGTGTGTGTGTGCCTGTGTGTGTGCGTGTGTGTGTGTGTGCCTGTGTGTGTTTGTGCATGCATGCAAGTGCCAACATGACCTTATCCACAGGCCTCCCACAGGAAAGAATAAAGCAGGACAGCTGATGGTACCTGAAAGATCTGCTTCAGGGAAAAAAGAGCCCTCCTCAGCTCGCGTCCATTGGAGTTGTAGAGTTTCTCTGTGTAAAATGAGAAGGAGGAAGAGTATAAACTTCACACTTCTCAAATAATAATCTGTAATGACTCATCACATGCCAGTATATACCAGTACGTAAGTGGGTGGTGTGGGCATGTCATATGTGGTGTCTCCTCTAGGGGGCGAAGAAACACAGCATGCAATATTTGCATCCACCATATGTTTATTTATAACAAGTTGCAAGCTTTATGAGTAAGTTTCAGTTCATCTGCGTCTCTTTGCTGCCTCTGGGTTCCACTGTGCCAGGATGCCAGGACAGCTAAAACTGAACTGCAGGTCTGGCAGCACAGACCACACTGATCTCACTACTGTCTGTGTTTCTCTGCCCCTGACCAGCCTAGTAACCCCCTCCTCAGGGAGTTCCGGCCCATACGGCGTAAAAGGGGGGGGGGTTCTCCGTATGACCTCCAGCTCCCACAGACACCGGCCAGACGGTCACAGACGGCAAAAGCTGTCAGCTAGCCTCGTGGGCGGGGCGGTGGATTCCTGGGCACCGTGACAGCCCCAATGCCAGTCCCGCTCACACACCGCATTCTCAGTGCACCACAGTGAAATCGTATGACCGTTATTTGGAAACTTAGTCCTTTCCCATCCAAAATGCATCATTACCGTCCCACTCAGAACTACAGCTTACTCGGCTGATTCTGAAAGGCCTCTTCTGAAGCGAGAGGTCTGCTGTCGACATTCACGTGAAAAAGCCCTGAAAGGGCCTCTCCAGGCCCTGACCAGCAGTCTGAGGCAACACAACTGCAAGCAGCGACACAGTGGAGAGACAGATGATCGAAAGGCAAGGGAAAGTGCAGAACGCTGTTCACATGAAACAGAACGCAAAAACCGAGAGGCAGAGACCACAACCTGTGCAAAACAGCCTGTGTACACACACACACACACACACACACACACACACCCTACTATTTACCAATAGGGTGCAGTGAGGGTCGTGAGGAGGTTCTGGATTAATAAAAGAAAATCCAGCGCACTGCATGTGCTGAAGGTATGAGCACTTTAACACATAGACAGGAATACAGAAGAGTAACTTCACCCTCTCTTGGGTTTCCTCCTATGGTGTTTTACTGACAGCCCTAATATGTCACTGTGTTTACTGAAACCCATTCCTAATGTTACAGCGTTACTCTGCCAGGCCACCAGCCTGCGCCAGCCTTTCATGTGTGTAACACAATCGGAGGATTAAGTGTGAACCAGTCTCTTCAGGACACACACTCACACTGGGGTGTGTCTTTCCTAGCCTGTGACAGCAGAGCCATCTGAGATCATAGCATCCCGTGACTGCTGAGTTCTTAGTCTCGGAGTTGGACCCTTGAGCCAAGACCTCAGGTACAGTTGGTTGGGTTACTGCAGCAGTGAGAGGAATGAAGAGCTGACCCCCCCACCACAGCCTTCCTTAAACAAGCCAACATGAGGAAGAAAGCCTACCAGAGAGGGACCATTGGAGCCAGCATGGGTGGGGGGTGAGCATTCTGCAGGGCAGGTGGCAGGCATGGCTGTTGTGAGGGCATACCAACCTCACATGTTAAACACTGAAAGGAACTCAGATCAGTCCTGACAACCAATATCTTCGCTAACGTGTACGGCGTACAACACAAGAACCTGGGAAGGGACTGTAGATACTGTTATGTATTACACTATAAGGGTGCAGAGTTGGGCATGTCAGTGGGAAGGACGACTCCGACATGTCACCAGGGACCCCAGGATGTTCAGGGGAGCAGGGTGGACATGCTGCTCTGAGGACCAAGTGTGTTTTATTAGCACCTAAAAGCTGTGTTTCTGGATGGAATGAAGATCTGTGAGGGTGGGCGACATCTGAGGAGGAGGTGTAGAGAGAGGACGAGAGAGGAGCAGCATATCTGACAGAAGTGGAGCTAAATCACGTCAACTCTGAGTCTCGGTGAAATGTACCCACGAGTGACACACACGGGACACACACGTGCAGAACGTGTGATGGCTTCGGATTTTATTTAGACACACTCCCACGTGCTTCTTGTTCCATGGCCAGATCATTCGCTTACAGTTTGGAGAAACATGAGCTGGTGAAGGAGCCACGATCTGCGGAGCTTGTACCACTCAGCAGGGAGTCAACAGCACGTTTCATACAGACCTCAGCATCTGTGCACGGCTAAGCTAATAAAAAAATCTGCTAATCTCAGATATAACATCAAGAGGTTCTCCAAACACCAAGCCTGAATACGGGTCCAGAACGAGTCAATCAGAGCCAGGAAGAAGCTCTGTGTGAAAAACAGGCCTTTATGTGGTCTCTGGGAGTTCTCCACACTGCCTCTCACTGGTGCTGTTAACAAGACGGGAGTGTTTTAAAGCAGCACCAGTCAGCCTCTGTGGAGTGAACGGCTGGGTTTGAGGTCCACTGTGTGAGCGAGGACTTCAAAAGAGCTTCTGGAACAATGAGATGTTGATGTCTCTGAGCAGAACCTCTGAGCAGATGTGCTGCGCGAGCAACGCACAGAACCAGAACCAGCATTTGGTCATGTTCACCTCCAGCTGACACACTTCAGACAGAAGCAGTCTTTCAGACATCCATCCACACTAGACACGATGCACGTCCTGTGAGAAAAGAGCATGTCTTCACTGGGGCCAAGATGTTTTGCTTTAATACAGTATCAACAGAGGGCATGAAGAGTGTGTATGACTCTTTAGCGATGACTCCAAGAACAGCTCTCTGACACTGGCAGAAGGTCTGTGTAGCCCTCTATAAAGCATAGAGGTCACTCTCAGGCCAACCCTGGAGTTCGGCTGTAATTAACCTCCTTCTCCAGAGCTGTTCCATAAACACACATCCAAGCCTTCTCTGCCGATGTGGAGCCCAGTTTCACAGTGGTATTTCTCTCTGTTGCACGTTATTATTACGTCTTCTGTTGTTTGTACATCCAGCCATGTGTAAAGATGCTGTGTATTGAGATCACTCTGTTAATGCATGTAAAGGTACCAAAGTATGTTTGTACCAGAATTTCAGCCAGATCTCCTGAACCTTTTCACACCCCAACAGTTGTTTCCAGAATGTCTGCAATGTTTTGGGAACCAGCAGAGGGGATGTCAGCAGAAGTAGACCAGGTTCCTCAGATGAGAATGTTCTTGTGAGGGTGTGCAGCAACAGACAGTATGCTGGCAAAGTCACTGTCCCTACCACTGTTGGACTGGGGGAGTACAGTGGGGGGGTGCAGGGGGGGCACCCTCCTGGTGCCTCCACATTTGAAAAAAAGTTGCTAAAGTGCCCTCTAGAGAGGCAAAAATAACTGGACTGGCTGCTCTTCAGATGTAAAAAAAAATAACCGAGTGCCAACTTGGATGGCCCCTTTATATGAAACAGTATGATAAAGTGCCCAATTAGGTGGCCATCCAGTGGATAAAATGTCATGCACTCTATATCGGGTGTCTGTACATGTGTGCACCTCTCCTGGCCAAAACCCTAACCCTAGCTCTAGCAACCTCTCCTGGCCCAAACCCTAAACCTAGCTCCAGCCTCACTCCTGGCCAAACCCTAACTTTAGCTCCAGTCCTTCTCCTGGCCAAAACCCTAACCCTCCCTCCAGCCTCTCTCCTGCCCAAACCTTATTCCTAGCTCTAGCCTACATCCTGGTCCAAACCCTGACCCTAGCTCCAGCCCCTCTCCTGGCCCAAACCCTGACCCTAGCTCCAGCCCCTCTCCTGGCCCAAACCCTAACCCTAGCTCCAGCCTCTCTCCTGGCCCAAACCCTAACCCTAGCTCTAGCCTCTCTCCTGGCCCAAACCCTAACCCTAGCTCCAGACTCTCTCCTGGTCCAAACCCTAACCCTAGCTCCAGCCTCTCTCCTAACCTAACCCTAACCTACCAGAAAGAATAACAAAAACATACTCAGTCCTATTGCCTATTAGATCACGGTAACACTGGTGAATGTGTCTCTTCATGAACACAAAATTATTAATAGGGATTTAACATTTAAAGCTTTCATTACCTTGCTTATTTTAGAAGGCGATGGCTATTTATGAGAGACAGTGGATTGAATAATTAATTCCCAAGCATATGGCCCAGTCTTACCAAGCACTGTGACTGTACCAGACAACAGGTGTGGGAGTACCACGTTTTACTGCTAATTTCAGAGGAGCTCCTCTGAGCCCGTCACTCAGGAGAGCAGCAATCAGAATCCAAGAGTATTCCAGAAAAGTACAACATGAGGTGTGAAGGATGTGGGTTTATTTAAACTGGTTGCTGGGAGGCCAGACCTGGAGTCAGTGTGAACAGACCTGAGCACCAACTCTCTGACCTTCCTAGACCTTTAGAGAAAACACACGTAGGCACTCTACAATGATCCAAACCAAAGCCCCTTTCTTCAGGCGACCAACAGTTAGGAGCACCTAAGTTGAGCCACCCTTTCTGTGCCCCCAGACACAACATCTCTGTGTCTGTCCTCCCCACTAAGATCTTGAGCTGGTGGATGTACAGAATCCTGAACACAGGACACTATTGCAAAATCAACCCTCTCTAATGGCTACTTCATTGCAGAGATGGAATGCATGCCCCCAGGACTTAAACATTCAGAATAAATGAGTATAAAAGCTTCGTCACACACAATCTGCTTAGTGTCCTCAGAAAAACAATGAAAACGTTACACCATCGGCCCTAAGGCACCTCAGCAGGAAATATCCACTACTAACCATAGAGTGCTCAGGAAACAAAAATCAAAGGGTTCTTCTTATTGGTTGACCCTGACAAGGAGGTGGAGCCAAAGGTTCTGTTTTTACAGAATGAGAAGATATAAAACCCAAACAGTAGGGGTTTCTTTCTCTCTGCAGGAAGACCGCTGCACAGTGAACTGTCAGGAAGGACATCCGAGAACTCACACTCACACCTCTCCCCCTTCCCCGGCATCGGCCACAGGGCCCCGTCTGCACAGACTTTTACCAGCTACAGTCCGCTGACAGTGACAGTAGGCGTAGCCTAGCAAACTGACGCCTGGCAACGTGACATGGTGACAAATTTATTACGCCACTGTCCCCAAATGACAGTCACTTGAAGATAAGTCCATAAAGGAGGCTGGGGTGGGCAGGGGGTTATAATCTCCCAGGCTGAGCGCAGGTCAGTCACCACTGAGGTTTGTGTCGGAAAACAGATGTGGGGAACAGAGAACGGCGCTTGCAGACAGATACGCTTCCTCGGGACACCTGCTAAAGCCGCGCAGAGCGCCAAACTGTCTCCTCCGGTGACCATTTTAACATATTCACAGGCCTGGCCAGAGGATTTCTTTATTGGTCACCACCCAGAGAGACCAAGGGTTTGGCCCTTGTCTGACTTTTTGGAGAGATTTCTACTCTCACCTGATTGAACCCCAGCTCCCCCCACCTTGAAAAGTAGCCATTTATCACCCCAGGAGTAAAGATTCAAGGTAAAGCTAGCAGGTTCATAGTATATGTGAGAGGTACCCACAATCCTCGGCGTAACTCCCTGAGCAGACTACCCTGACCCAAGTAACAACACATAGCACACGGATGTCAGTGAACTCAGTCCTGCACAGTCACTACACACATCACAGACAACAGCCCATGTGAGTGACGATCCCAGTATTGTTGCTATGACAAAGCCCACGCCATACCGGTGCCAATACTAGTTAGGGTTAGTTACATTCCAGCATGGTATGTGTGGCACTGTGTGAAGGTGTTACCAAACATCCGAGTTACTGTTTCTGCTTGGTTCCAACCTCCTGGGAGAAGGTGAGGTGTCTAGCAGCGCTCCCAGACTCGCTGTGAAGGATAGGTGCCGTGCTGACACCGTTGTAGCCAGTCATGTGTCCCTCAGACTGCAATCGGCATAACGAGGCGCACATGACCTGCAGCGTTCCTCTATGGTGACCACAGCGGTAAAACCTGCAGTGCGGAACGGCCATGTGGCCTTACACTTGGCACACTTACTTTTGAGACCCATCTGGTCGGCACCAGTGCCAGACTGCCAATCCCACTTTAAGTTTCCCCCATCCTGGCTGTCAGATTAATCAGAAGAGCAAAGTCCTCCCACAGCTTTTTCCCACACGGGCCCGAGTAGTGAGTAACAATGCCCAGATCTCTGCTCATGACGACCCAAAGGTCTCCGATAAACATGGCAAGCCACAACGTGTTCCGGAGCGCCCGACCATTCTCCGAAACAGAATGTTACGGAGTTCTGGGAAGCTTTTAAAGACCCTTCCAGGTGAAGCACAAGTGACTGACACATGCTCATGGCTCTCTCTTTAGCATGTCAAGTACCGGAGGTTCTGCGGAAACTCCCCTGAAACGGGGCCGAGTTGTGCGAATGGACCCTGGGCAGTGGTTGAGGGCCCGGGGGAGGAAATGATTATTTGTCAGAGTGCAGCTTTGGTGGTTCCAGGTGGCAGACCCATGGAAGAAGTTCTGCACATCTCTAAATGGCACCGGCCTGTTCTTGCCTCTAACAGAACACCTGTTAGTCCTGCTGAGAATGACTGACTTTTGTAAAAGACTCAGAGCTGTGTCACAGAGGCATGCTGATGATGACCTATCCCACTCATAACTTGGCCTACAACAGGATAAACACGGTGGCCATCAACTCCTCAGCTCTCACCTGGGGCAGCTGACAGGCCTGAGGACGACGTTTTTATAGCGATGGCATTCGCACTCAATTAATAGTCAGGTGATGACATGAGGGCAGACGGATGTTCATGAAGAAATAACTCCCCTCACCACCATCCCCCCACCAGCCACTGCCATGACAACACAGAGGGGCAGAATAACACTAACGATAACAACGTAGAACAGTTTTAATGTGCCATTCCAGAAGGTTTAACCTTGTGTTCTTCAGACACCCAAGGTGCCGGCAGCCTGGTGTAAGGCATCAACAGGGAGGATAATGTAATTATGGAATAATTTGTATTTTTATTTTTGGAACTAACAAAAAGCCAAATATTCAGGGCTTGAGTACTCATTCAGTGTGCTTATCTACTGTTGTGGATTCTTATTTACACGTTCAACACCTACTTTAACAGAGAGGGTGAAACGTGAGGCCCAGCTGTTGAAAGGTGAAACAACAAGATATTTAAAGTTTAAAATCAAAATTTTAAATAAAACACACACACACAGGCGGGCATGCACGCACAAACACACACACACACACACACACACACACACACACACACACACACCCACTCTGCCAGGAAGAGCGAGGATGTCGGGAAAGGGTCCAGGTTTATCATTTTAATGTTCTGTAAAATCAGGGGCGCGTTTGATGTCGGGCTTTTCTCAAATCGCATTCCCCGATAGTGATCAGCACACAAAAAGGTTCTGCTCTATTACGCTCCGACATTTCACAACTGCTGTTGGCAGCTATGAATTCCAGAAATACTGCGCACTGAAATAACGTCAGTCTGGATCACTAAAAATAACCCCGTTACAGGAATAATCCCTTTTGAAGGTTTAAGCAAACGGCCCCTCCACCCCCTCGGCTACTGTCTCTCCTGACCATTACACCTGCTGCTGGTTACGTCCACCAGACGCATGGCACCTGTGTGCTGCCCTAAGCGCATGTGCAAATGTAGTCACTTAATGTCACATAGTAAACTGCTTTAGTGCCCCCCGACACGCACACACACACACACAGCATGTGGCCAGCGTACACAACCATGAAGTCGCCACTCCACACTCTGGTGATGTGACACCTTCCAGCCCTCCCCACTTTCAAATTATCCAGTAATAGTACACTAATCTGATGCCTTGACCCAAGCCATTTTACAGATCAATTCTTTCCCATGGCTGAACTTCAAAAGCAGCGATTTTTAAAAAGACTCCCTATGTGTATAATGGCAGCACCACACAACATACAGCCGTCTCAGGTCCGTACACACAGCCGCCTCAGGTCCGTACACACAGCCGCCTCAGGTCCGTGCATCCTGCCCCACTGACTACAGAGTGGACTGTCGTGGCGCACAGCACAAAGACAGAGAGCACAATGGCGATCGTCCAAGCCTCTGTACCAGCAGTGTGTGTTCCACAGAGCTGCTGAGCTGCATGAATAATTCAGCTCATGCTGGAGAAGATGGCAGTGGCAGCAGAAGGCTGACTCATCCTCTCTGCTGACTGAGAGCCTGCACAGCGGTCTGGAGATGAAAGCCCCTGGACGTCTGCAGGACCGCCAAGTGGGGCCGCACCACACCCTCAGACCTGGCCCACAGGGTGGGCACGAGGTCCGTAACAGATCACGCTCCACACTCTACTCAGCTGGCCTCACATCTGGGGGCATCCATGCATAGAGGAGTCACGTGTAAAACTGGACTTAAGGTTTAAAGGTACACAGGGAACACAAATGACTGCTATGCCAGTCGTGGCCTGACAGAAGCTGGGACTGGCTCTTCAGAACTCACGGCTTTACCTGTGTAATGAACACTGGGTACTCTGAACAGGGCACCGACCCACTGTCCACAGACATGTCCCACGCCGGAGAACCTAAACGAAATGTGGGCTCTCGGCATGTAACAGTGGGGTCAGTGCACCCAACGACACGTTCAGTGACTACCCAGTGCAGCGGAGAGGACACAACGTCGCCGGACCATGGACAGGCACACGCGAGTGCCGCAAGCTCACACCAGCACAGCTGAACTCTATAACTGGGCCTGGAAAAGGTCGAGGAGTCTCCCACAAGAGCCCGGCGGATGAAGTGAAAAAAAGCAAGGGCGTATTTATTTTAAATATTACATGATTACAAAGAGCAGGGCCTGATGGCGAGGACAGAGGAAAGAGCACAATTATGGTTCTGCAGATGTTAGCAACGTCTTCATTGAACTTGGAGCCCGAAGCAGAACAGCAAACCAAACACAGTTACACAGGTCTGGTTTGCATTTGACTGAACTGTATACAGGCGGGGATGGTTCATTCTCAAAACAGGTGTAAACATTATGATTCACATACACCTCATCAGATCCCTACCTGAGCATGCATAGAGATTAATGGTGATAAACAGATGTTTCCTCCTCCTTCTCTCAAGTTGTTTTAAAAACTACTTCTGACTTTCTCATATGTGCGCTGGGTAGTACAATGAGAAACAAAATAAAAGCACTTTCCCTGGCATACACGTTTCATCTTTCAGCCCTGCACTCTCAGTGCTGCTGTGGACCTTCTGTGAGTTCCGCTCCTTTGGCAGACCTGCCTGTCTCTCCTCAGATGTAGGACTTCACCCTGCCCCAAGAAAATCAACACTGTAAACGCCAGCGGCCCGACCTAACAGTGTCACATGACTACCAGGAAAATCGCTAAAGCCCAACGTTAAAAGAGCACAGAGAACAACAGACCAGAAAGTAAGGTTGTCATTGTGGAATGATGGCATGTCCTGGGACGTGTGTGCTCTGTACCAACCCGAGGGGGCACTGTTGTCAGATCTGCTTAGCCACTGTAATGCGGTCACTTCCTCCGATGACCTGTGAACAGTTATTTTTTTGCCCTTGAGTCAAGTAGGATGAAGAGCCTTTAGAACCAGTTGAATGTGTCATGGGGGGGTGGGGGGGTCATGCGATCATAATCATACCTCACTGTTGTATTTTTAGCAAGTGATTTTCAGCCTGGGCCACGATATCACATTTCAACACTGGAGTCAGCTAGGCACTGATCGCCATGGACACAGTGAATCAGCTGTCCAATCCCAGCTGAGTTCACCCCCCCCCCAGCTGGGCACCCTGGCAACACAAGGGTCATGCCCAACCCTGCAGCTGACTCAGAATCTAAATAATTCAAGATCACCTTACAGCGAGGCATTATGTTTGTATCAAAAACTGCCTGGTGATCATTAATCATGTAAATTAATTATTTTTGGAAAGAGCAGATGGATAAACATGTCCTGTGTTTCACACGGGCGTTATTTCAGTTTGTTGTGTAGCCTCTGCAGTGACACTTTTTTGTCATGGTGGGTTTGCAGCAGAACTAACAGGCCACAGAGTCAGGCTAACGGGAGCCACAGAGTCAGGCTAACGGGAGCCACAGAGTCAGGCTTAGAGGTTAACATAGCTACAGCATCAAGTTAACAGGCTAGCATGGCTACAGTAACAGGCTAACAGCCTAACATGGCTACAGTGTCAAGCTAACAGACCACAATGTTAGGCTAACAAGGTGTCTCAACATGCCGCCACTCTAGCCACATTCCCCCTCCCTTGTCACAAGTGTGTTTCGATCTTTGATCATCTCAGCTAGAGCTTCTCCACGCATCTCCTAAAGTCATAATCCTGTACTCGTCGACCAGCCTTCCTCAGATGTGGCCTGCTGGGACGCGGCCGAGTGCCTGGCACATGCTTAAACCTGCCGCTCAGGAACTGGCGGAACGTTGCTGCTACAGTTCCCAGGGAAACACAGGAAATGCTTCCCGGCACTTGGCAGTGGCATGGACACAGGCTTCAAGGATGTCCGAGCAGGCCAAGAAAAACAGCGCTGCTACGACATCTCCACCCCAACGAGGCCACGTCAGCCTAAACATAATCATTACAGGGAGACAGACGGGGGGAGAGAGAGACAAGCAGAGTCGTTTGTGAAAAATGTCATAAAAATAAAAACGCAAACACGGCAAACTGAGCGGGAAGGGGGGGTGGGGGGGGCTCACTGCAGACCAAACGCAGCCGTGTGCTCGCCCTGGGTCTGACCGAGAATCGGCATCCCCGCCCAGCAGGGACACGGGGAGAGCGTAGCGTACACAGAAGCACACACGCCACATACGTGTGGACTGGTCTGTGCCGGCTGCGGGCACACGCCAGAGAGAGAGAAAGCGAGAGAGAGCGAGATCACCCACATGACAGTCAGCAGCCAGCGGGCATGTGATCTGGGTAGTCATCATCATAGCATTTACACAAAACACCAGCGACACAACACATCAACAATACAATACATCTACAACAGCTACACAAAACACCAGCGACACAACACATCAACAATACATGTACAACAGCTACACAAAACACCAGCGACACAACACGTCCACAATACATGTACAACAGCTACACAACACATCAACAATACATCTACAACAGCTATACAAAACACCAGCGACACAACACATCAACAATACAATACATCCACAACAGCTACACAAAACACCAGCGACACAACACATCAGTTGGCAGCTATGTAGTGGCCCGACACAATCAGAGAGAACACACCCCACTCTGAGAACTTTCACACTACACTGAACATGCCGACTGCCTGCAGCAGAGCCAAAAGCACTGATTAAAATAGCAGTGAGCTCAGGGTTTGTACCTGTGATTTACCTGTGATTTACATTCCTCATCATCTTTAACCCAAGTCACCATTAACTGAGTGCTGATAAACATTTACAGGCAACTCGCCCTGTTGATGTAAATCGGATTTGCTATATCTTTATATATCTTTGCTATATTATTATTATTGCTATAAAGAACAAAATCGGATTATTAAACTAACAGTGTCTGAAACAATTCACAGAAGACACTGATGTTAAAAAAACAGCTGCGTCCACAGAATGAAAACACTAACGCACACAGTTGCTGTCATCCGATACACAAAGCCAACAGCAAATACATGAATACGAAACCTTTCGGGGAAAAAAAAACTAATGACCGTGCAGTGTAATAGGACCAATGTAAGTCTCAGCCTGTTTGATTAAGCTTGCTAAATTAACACATTGATTCAATTTCTGCAGTGTCCACCACAATTATAAATAATTCAGGCCCAATGCCTTCCACCAGCCCAAAGGATTGTTACACAGGGATAAAGAGTGCAACAGAATTTTCTAGAATGGCAGCAGTAAGGAAGCACAAGATCCACCTTAAAGTGGCTCACTATTGGACTGTGGGAGGGGCTCTGTCGTCTAGGCAACACATTGTTTAGACCCATGGGGTCTCTGGCCAGTGGGGTGTCAGCACTTAGTGTCACAACCCTAGGGAATGTGGGATGAGGGCTGCTAGGTGCCCATCTGTTCCCTCTCTGCCACCCTTTGCTCCTTCTCTTTACTATCCCCTTACCACTGCTTCCTTACCTTTCTTTTTCTTCTATGCTCTTATTTGTCACTCCCCCCCCCCCCGAACCACCCCCATGCCTGGTAGCCTCCATTCTGATACTGAACTCCACACTAACACGTTCCTCTGCTGTCAACCCTTTCCAAAGATAACAGGCAGCTCTCAGTGCCAGGGACCGGGACACGGCACGCAGGGAGAGATAACACACCATCAGCCGAGCCTGGGGGCTAAAATTAAACCTGCACGAAACAGGCAGGGGGGGCTTAGTGTTATATAGGACTGCATTCCATTACAAGGCTTATGGACAATACCCAACAATACACACACATACTTAAGTACAAACACAACAGAGACTGGGCTATGTACAAAACAATAATAATTCAACTAACCATCATGTATGAAAAAGGGCTAAACTTATTGATTTTTTTAAACTTAGTCCAATAACACCAACAAAGGATTCTGACCCAGGAAGGGAAAATGCTTGTTTAAATGTTTCTGTCTTTAAACATTAGTAAGCAACCTGCTTTTCATCTTGAGCAAACACTGTCTTTTTGTAGTCGATGGGAAATGTCTTTAAATGAAGATTTGATAATGATCTGAGGCCCATGAGAAGAGATTTCATACGTCCTTTATGTTGAAAGGCACGCGTTATCATTACCACATGGTTTATTTTTCTGATTAAGCCGTGTCCTTCCTACACCAACTGTCTCTAGTATAGAGGACAGCAGGAAAAATGCTAGTCAGGATCTGTCAAAGCTTAGTGCATCAGGCAGGAAAGGAATGGAAGAAATTGTGTGTCTTTGACATGTAAGTGCTAACGTTGTCCCATTCGAGCTCTCAGCCCTACATGGACACTGGGGCCAGGTTCAGTACAGGCAACACGGTCACCTGTGCAAGTCTGGTGGTGGTCACACAATGATGAGTCCTGCTGTTGCCATGGAGACACCTGCCAATCTCAGTCAGGTGCTTTAGGGACACTGCAGGGCAGTGCATCTCTCATCCCACAGGCTCAAAGAGGCCCTACTGTAACAGTAAAACTTGTCTGGCTCTGGGCTGCACCTGTCTGTCCAGGGACAAGAGGTCAGGTGGCAGCCGAATATCGGCAGTCTGCTGCGCTATTTTTACAGCGTCCTGCTGGTGTCGGGCCAGTGGAGCAAGGCCTCATCACACTCGAACACCAGGCAGCCGCTTTAAACCGAGTCCCTACCGTAAGGCCCCCCCTCCCCCGGCCCGAGCCTCTCTGCCCACAGTTCAGCTGGAACATCTTCACAGACGAAAGCAAACAAAAGCTCTCATTCAGCGGCGGAACCCGAGTATCGAATGGTAAGGCGGACGAGTCAGGAATGTAATAAACACATCGAGATGGTGTTCTGGGAGGATTTACAGCGAGGCGGCGGTGGCCGACGCAGCCTGTGCACCAAGGGAAGGGCTCTGATTAGGCCACCAGACTGGACTCAAAATGCTCTCGTATGAAATATCAGCAGCTATTAGTCACGCTGACAGGCAGGAATGCAGCAAGATGGCTTTAGTTATCCTCTCAAAGGCGGCAAACACTGGCGAATGACGCTGGGGGCTTGAGCCGGGAAGGGGGAGGGGTGAAGAAGATAGAAATGTCACGTCACTTGCTTTTAAGCGTCAGTAAAGTAAAGTGATGACCTTGAATGGGGCCACCTTGGGTCACTGTGTCCAGAGAGACCTGCTAACATCCACACATACACACTTCAACCAATGAGTGCTCACCTTTGTGCTGATGTAGATTAAAAATTGGCCTATGGACAGCAGCCTTTGTACCGACATGGCTAAAGGACAGGCCTATGGAGAGGAGGAACTTCCTCACCGTGTACCTTAGTGTAACAATTTTAGCTGTGTACAAACAAACTGGGCAAATGTTGCTGTCACACAAACTAATTTCCCTCAATTAACAGGCAACGTAAATTTAAGTGACTCTGTGACAATTTCAGATCTTAAAATTTTGTCAGAAAAGGAAAGAAAAAGGAGGGAATCCATAGATTAAATATATGAGACGGATCTTTAAGTATAACGGACACATTTTGAAAACTCACTTTACAGGCCCTCATTTGCAGTTCAGATATGTGTTTGGGTGGATGTTTTGTAGGTAAATATCTTTACTTTGTTTATTTTTTTATAGTGACTGCAGAACGTCATGATCATAATCTATGAAAAACACAGAGACAACAGTCAGATTTAAGGTGTGCTTCAGTCTGAAAATTGAGTCATGTCAACTGGACTTCATGTAAACTGGATTTATGCAGAAACAGAAGTGGGGAAGATTCTATCACTATATACCCATCAGGGTTGCTGGCCACACCCACTCCTGAATAGACAATCCCTGTGTAAATGAGAAAGATGTCCAGTTGACATGATTAAACATCCAGAAAACTTCACCTGGACGACTGAGAATCTTCACAGACGGTGTGCTTCAGTGTTCATTATTGTCGAGTGACAAGCTGAAGATCAACTGAAGGACTCAGTGAGAGTCACTGAAGGAGTCAGAGTTCACTAGGGTACAATGACGAGGGCAGGCTCAGAAGGACTCAGTGAGAGTCACTGAAGGAGTCAGAGTTGACTAGTGGGCAGTAATGAGGGCAGGCTCAGAAGTACTCGGTGAGAGTCACTGAAGGAATCAGAGTTCATTTGGTCCTGAAACACGCTGTTCCTGCTGCACTGAGCTCGATCATAACTATAAATTAACATAACATAACTAAAAATATGTTGACTGATGAACAAAAGCAGGTTATTTATCCGTTTCTTTGGCTTCTGCTGAGGGGGGGGGGGGTAATGAGATCCAGGTGGTCCTTAAAGTCTGTGTCCGTGTGCGAGAGTTACAGGATGTGCACATATCGTACCTGACCAGGCATTTAAACATAAAGCACGGTAACACTAGAGGAGCTAACGCATGTTAAAAGTGACCAGCTGTCTGGTCACAGCTTTCACTGGGAATCATCTCTTAAAATGCAGTTGTTAATCCTGCCTCTTAAGAAGGAAGTTACTTAGATTTTGCAGTAAAAATCCATGTAATGCAAATGTCAGGGTGTTTTTCATTGGTCTGTCAACTGGGGGAAGTCACAAGTCAGTTGTAACCTGAAAGAAATCCACTCACAAAAAAAGAGGTTTTACTGCAGTGGCTGCACCCGGGTTGCACATTTGCTGAGCTGGTCCAGTTCTGTAGCAGAAATCTACAAAGGCCTTGGAGAGAGGAGAACATCCACCATGTAGAGCCAAGAGGCAAGACATGTGCAGTACAGTGAGACAGAGTATTAAGGCAGGGGAGAATGTGAGCGGGCGGCGGTTCCATCGCTGGTATCGAGTGTCCGTCTCTGCTGAAGGGACAGTGGGACGGAAGACTGAGGCGATTCTACAACGGGACTGTGAGGAACACAGGGGACAGACTGCGGCTCCAGGAAGAGATAAGCATCAAAAGCCATCCAGCCTGACACGCGCCACAGAGGCAGTGGGATGGGGGTGGGGGCTCAGCCACGCTCATACGACAAGGGCGGACATGAAGACTCAGAGGCCAGTCTGGACTCCAGTGGCCGCGGCAAGAAACATGAGAAGTTCTGTCATGTACACACACAAACACACACCCCCACACCTACACATGCACACACACACATGCTCTCAAAGACAGACAAAAACACATATATACACAGACAGACACACATACAGACACACACACACACACACACACACACACACACAAACACACAGAAACACACATATACACGCATACACACAAACACACACACAAACACATATGGACAGACACACACCCACACTTGTACAGACACACGCACTCAAACGCAGACAGACACACACACACACACACACACACGCTCTTAATTAAGGGTGTATTTCTAGGCACATAGCAGCGCCCTAGAGGCCTGCCCTGGTGTGCAGGTTTACCTGCTTTACCAGGTGTTTCTATGTCCCTGTGCCTCTCAGATCGCTTCCCACCTCCTCTTGTCCACTCTCTCTTCTGCTAGAACATGATTATTTTTCCACACGCCCTTCGCTCACACTCCCTGCGGCCCTTTAAACCAACTGGGCTGGAAACAGAAGTGGGAATCCACACTCCAAGTCATCATGACTGCACGCGTAGCAGCTGCCGAAATCCGTCTGGGATGTGCTCGTTCAGCAGTGTAATGGCTCTGAGGTGTAACTCACAGGTAAAAAGCGTATTCCTCCAAGTCAAACAAGTGACAGCCCATCATTGTTCATTTTAATGCTATAATTACAGAGACAGATACAGCAGGGCCCTCTGTTGCTGAACTTCACTGATCCACTGGAGAAAAGCTTGCATTAGCTTATCATTTTTACAAACCATAGAACTAAAATTGGAAAACCATAAACGCACAAAAAAAAAATTACTTAAACACAGTTATTCTAATTGTATAGTTTTCCTGAGTGGAAAATTTAACAGGTGGCCCTGTGGACTTATTCGCTAACCGTGTTTAACAGGTGGCCCCGTGGACTTACTCGCTAACCGTGTTTAACAGGTGGCCCCGTGGACTTACTCTAACTGTGTTTAACAGGTGGCCCCGTGGACTTACTCGCTAACCGTGTTTAAGAGGTGGCCCCGTGGACTTACTCTAACTGTGTTTAACAGGTGGCCCCGTGGACTTACTCGCTAACCATGTTTAGCGTCACTACTTTGGCCCCTCCACACAGCCCAAGGCCCTGGACCTGAACTGACCCCAGTAATGCATGTCTGCATGTGTCTCACATGTGGCTCAGCCAGTACCACAGCCTGTCTTTAACCACTGTGCTCCCTGCTGTCCACATGCTCATCGGACAGAAACCTGGGCCTGAAGCGTTCTGGAGAAGCAGGAGCCATGGAGCCAGCACATCATAATGAGCTGACGTGTTCATACGAGCGGAGTCTGTATAATAACCTCACGTGTTCATACGTGATACCCACAAAGCCTGGATCATGTACACAGTAAGTTTTCAGCCAGCGGTTCAGCAGGGCCTGCAGGGGCTAAATTCTCACGGTGCTCTAGGAGAGAGAGTTTATGGTCCCCTTCTTCACTACGTACACAGATAGCTGACATGTTGTCGATATTATTTCTACTCTGCTGCTCTGCCTTCAGGCTGGACAGGATTTACGGCCCGAGATAATCCTGGGAGGAAAAAGGAAGCCGCAGTCAACACGACCAGACTGGCAAAGTGGAAACAGGATTTTTCATTCCCAGCGTGCCTGTAAGCAGGAAGCATAAATTCATATTTTAAGACGATTCATTCCATTTCACAAATCAAACGAGGTGGAGTGGAAGCCCTGGGCTCTCCGCTTAATTCCTACATATTTATTCAACTGTCTGTTCACTGTAACAGTTCGGTCTACGCTACATATGCTCAAGGGTACATCGGCAATGCACCCCTCACCCAACTGTCTACAGTGCAGGTCAGTGCAGCGCTGTCACTCCACCCCTGACAGTTCTGTTGCTTTCAATAAAATGTGCAATTAATTTGCTTGTGGTGGATGCTTGTGATAAAGAAGTTAAAACACTTCATGTTCCGTGCCCTGGCCAAGGACCCCACAGATCAGCAGATAACATGTTAGGTACCCATTAAACAGACAAGCCAGTTTGGTGCCGTGACCTTTATGTTCAGACGAAGTGATGCGGAAAGGACATTAAAGGCCTGTGATTTGGTTGGTTTTAGTGATGGACAACTTGATCCAATGACCCAAAGTCACAAGCACAACATCCACAAAAACGAGGCAGAATCCAAGTTGGACCTGCTAGCAGAACCCGTGTTCTGCTGAGTGGCTAAGCAGTTCTGACAGATTACAAGTTTCGGCTCCATTGTAATCACCCCCCCACCCCAACGCTACACATCAGCACGCCTGTAGCAACAGGAAATCCATCCTAAAATGTGCATGGCGATTTGCAATTTTTACATTCCACAGACACAATCGCAATATCCACACCCCATAATAATCTTCTGGGCATTTGTCTCACATCGGCCACAGACAAAATTGCCTGTCACCATGATCCTCCACGGAGGTACAATGATGTCAAATAAAGCACTGCTGTGTAGCATGCAAAAAGCACCACTAAAAAAGAAACTTTGACGAGTTTCTCTAAAACCACCTGGCTTTTTGCAAGGTTCTGTAGAAAAGTGTGAGCTTTAAACAGCACACACTTCACACTGTAACTGTTCTACACCCTCTGTTGACCTTAAAACACCTCCACAGCTTAAACCTCAATGCGCTCATGTTACGCTGAATTTAAAGCGATTGGAAATGCCATTATCGACTCAGATTCTGTTGTGACTTCCCCCACAATGCAGTCCGTTGCTGCTGTAACAGCTCACAAAATCCAGCTTTCCTGTCAGAGCTGAACGAATCGTGAATAACAGGAGGCTGCAGTACACACTGTCAGTACTAAAGACAGCTGAGCTCTTTAAACTATGAAACACTGCCAGCAGAAAACAGACAGTTTGCATTAAATGTCAACCACATTAAATATAGTGAAATGCTCTGTTATTGCTAACAACCATTAGAAAGGCTGGATTACCTTTAGCAGAAATGCTGAAGTTAAATGTGAAACTTCTTTAATAAGGAAGTGAGCTCTGTCCGTACACTGGTGATTCTGTAAGAGTGTACAAACAGCCTGTGGACCATGTGCAGTTAAATCTTTGGCTGGTGAAGTGTGTGGAACAAGAGGCAGGCAAAATATGTAAGTCACCATGTCGGAAGTGTGTATGAGGTGTCAGTGATAAAGCAAACATGGACAAACAAACTGCCATTTGGCAAAGCAAAAGTGTGATTCCACAATCCTCACGCACAAACCTTGTGTGTGCCGTTACACCAATAACACTAATGCTCCACAATTCATCTGCTTTTCTCGGCTAATTCGACTCCCAACAGCTTTAGACTTTTCCCAGTAACCGCTAGCAAATTCACAAGAAGACACCCATGTGTGGGGCGGTCACAGGTCACATGACTGATTATATCTGGAGCCAGCATCTCGACCTGCAGGCCTGTGGGAAATTTGAAGGCGGGCGGCAGCATGCAGTCAGTCAGGGAAACATGGTGGACATTCCAGTACAAGGAGTCTGAAGGTTAATGTACCAGAGTGTGCAGACAGGGGGCACTGTAGAGGAGAGACATGACAGAACCCCTAAAGAGGATTAACAGCCAGAGCCACACTGCCTCCATCTCGACTTTCTTGTGTTTAATTAAGTGACCAGTATAAGCTGCCATCTGCCAGAGCAGACACTGTGGAAGCGCTCAGGAAACGGGTTCAGTCTGGAGCAGTCGCTTTCCCTGAAGCAAGACAAATTGTGCTCTTTACTAGACTTTATATTGGGGTCAACACCAGATCAATAACTTACTTAACGGATAACAGACCATCCAGACCATAACTGTTTGTGGACAGGCCCTTGGCTCAGGCTCTGGGTTGTCCGGTTCTAACCCAGGCACTGGTTTGTTTTGTTCTGACCCAGCAGTGGTTCCTTTCCTTAGCTCCACATGCCTGCTTACAGGCAACAGCATGGGGCGATGCAGTGGGTCGACGGTGTGGGGTGACACTGTGGGGAGATGGGGTGAGGTGACGGTGTGGGGTGATGCTGTGGGGTGACACTGTGGGGTGATACGGTGAGGCAACGGTGTGGGGTGACACTGTGGGGTGATGCGGTGAGGTGACGGTGTGGGATGACACTGTGGGGTGACACTGCGGGGTGATGCAGTGGGGCGATGGTGTGGGGTGACACTGCGGGGTGATGCGGTGAGGTGACGGTGTGGGGTGACACTGTGGGGTGATGCTGTGGGGTGACACTGGGGTGATGCTGTGGTGAGACAGTGTGGGGTGACACTGTGGAGTGATGCGGTGAGGCAATGGTGTGGGGTGATGCTGTGGGGCGACGGTGTGGGGTAACACTGTGGGATGATGCAGTGGGGTGACACTGTGGGGTGATGCAGTGAGGCAACATTGTGGGGTGACGCTATGGGGTGACGGTGTGGGGTGACACTGTGGGGTGATGCTGTGGGGCGATGGTGTGGGGTGACACTGTGGGGTGATGGAGTGGGGTGACGTGTGGGGTGACACTGTGGGGTGATGCAGTGGGGTGACACTGTGGGGTGATGTGGTGAGGTGACGGTGTTGGGTGACACTGTGGGGTAACGCTACTGACTGCTCCACAGCACCAACATGCATCAACCTGACCAATATTTTCTGGGTGCACTTTCACAAAACAATTACATCAATCTGTCCCTCTTCCCCCTTTCCCAGTCAAAAAAATGGAAAATTAGGCAGTTCAGTGCTAAATGGCTAAAACAGAGCCTGCGTTCTCATGCCGTGCTTAAAGAGAAGTGGGCAAATTTAATTCAAAGAACACTGAAAAACGTCCGGTCGACCTTGCCTTTCACCTGCTTCTCCTCCTACGGTCAGGTGTACCTGCCTTCATGTGCTGCTCAGGTGTACCTGCCTACATGTGCTGCTCAGGTGTACCTGCCTACATGTGCTGATCAGGTGTACCTGCCTTCATGTGCTGATCAGGTGTACCTGCCTTCATGTGCTGATCAGGTGTACCTGCCTTGCCGTGCTGCTCAGGTGTACCTGCCTTGCCGTGCTGCTCAGGTGTACCTGCCTTCATGTGCTGCTCAGGTGTACCTGCCTTCATGTGCTGCTCAGGTGTACCTGCCTTCATGTGCTGCTCAGGTGTACCTGCCTTCATGTGCTGCTCAGGTGTACCTGCCT